>JAODAL010011739.1:0-98532 GCA_025379985.1 Phyllomedusa bahiana
TGAATAGAGACATTGCGATCCATGGGGCTTTTCAGAAAATTTTTGTTTGCGGCGCTTCATCACGGACGGGGGGAAGACAAATGGGTATGTCAGTAGGGTCCACCTCAAAAAGGGAGAGGGCGGTCCGAAGTCCGCTGAATGTTTTCCGCCAGCCACGGCAGGGGAAACCCCCCCTTTTATCGCGTCAAAAATCCAGACCTCTCAACCTGTCTTCTTGGCAAGCCTGATCACCCGCGATTCAAAGCCGCCTTTGCCAAAAACGCAAAAGTAGAGGCAAAAACTTAGTGTTTAACCACCACCAACATGCTATCACATCAGCGGAAAGAAAGGTTGAAAGGGGGCAACACGGCCCAAAAAAAAGGCCAGACCGAGCCGGCCTCCAACCACTTTCACACCCTCTCCCCCCCTTCCCCCTCCCCCACCACCAACATTCCTCAGCTGCCCATTCTCTCAGAGTCTAAACAGGACAGCCCCCCTTCAGCTCCACCGTCGCCCGATACCACCACACCCCCAAGACCCTCCTCCCCCCTTCCCCTTTCCCTCAGTTTTGAGACCGCAGCCGACACCGGCCACCCTAGCAGCCACCTCGTCTTCCGTTTGGGGACAGAAAAACACTTAACCCCAAACCATCCCAAACCAAAAGCCTAAATGCCCGGCTTTGCCGGGCTTTTGGCCTTGGAAATTTTGCCTTTCCGCTGGTGACACAATGGTTCCCCCACTCATGGCCCTTGGCCTGCCCCCAATACCAATCCGAGGCATTTTTTTCCCAAAAAGCCCCCCCTTTCCCAGCCACGTTTCAAAAAATTTTTAAAGCCTTTCTGCATCTGTGGCCGGAAAAGCCCATCTACCCCGACACATGGACGTAAGCAGGGCCCAAAGGCCGCTATGTCCGGGAAAAGCTCATGGGTGACGGGTGGTTTCCCGGGGGATGACGTCTCTCAGGCTCGGCCACGCCTTAAAAACCGCGGGGAGGGTGCAGGGCTTTTTCCCCCCAAGGCCCCTTTTGGGGGCCCAAACACGGCCAAAAAACCGGCCGTGTTGAAATTAATCTTCTTGGGCCCGCCCCCAAACACAGGTCAGGAGCGTGGACCCTCCCCCAACGAACCAGCGCTGCTGGGTCAAAACCTTGTGCCGGGAAAGGTTGTGCGATAACGGGGAAATCTGTGGCCGCCCTAAGATCGGTAGGCTGGAGCACTCCCTTGCCGGCACATGCATGAACCGTTGTCCAAAAATTTCAAAGAGCTCCCCCCGGGCTGGACTGCCTGGAAAGGCTTGAAGTCTAAGTTCGCACTTCCGCCTTCCACCCCGCTTTGCCCCCTGCTGGTTTCAGCTCAGTTCCCCCCCCCGTCAACCGTCTCCCTTGTTTACTGGAACAACTGGGAAATTTCCCCCTCCACATGCTCCAGCGATTTTGGGGAGCAGCGCAATGCCTTACGCAGTACAAATGCACATGGCCCCGACAAGCACGGTGCGGGGCCTCGGGTGTTTGAGCCCCGAGAGTGGAGGGAGTGAAAGAACTCTGCACCTTCCTTCCATTTTGAAGAAGCCACCAAAATGGTCATGCGGCGATCCCTTGTCAGCATGAGCTCATTGTGGTGATCGTTAGTTTCTGGATACGATCGATGGACACTCTGAAACAACAGTCCCCGCCAGCGACGGAACAATGGGGGGGGGTGCGGGGGAGACTGACACAATGCGGACCACGGAGCCTTTCTCTCCGTCGAATCCACAAGGCCCGACAGTTATCTTCAAGTTTATCGGTCTTCACAATTAGCAGTGGTTCGGGTTCCATGGCTAGTGCAAGCAGTGCATCATCTCAGCAAGTCATGGGCTGTGTTGAAGCTGTTGCCGGAGGAGGCCAGAGGAAGGAGGAGGAGGCGGTATTCCTAGACATTGACCGAAAAAAACTTTTTTTTTTTTAAAAAAAACCCGCCGTCCTGCCCCTTGAAAAAAGGTTTTGGCCTGAATTTGAAGGCCGGAGGAGAAGATGAGGAAGATAGTTTGCTAGTCCCCTCACCCACAGGCTTGGAAATCAAGGCTCCATCTCTCACATGATTGCTTGGATGCTCCAATTTCCTCCAACATGATCCTCAGCATTAAGCCATCAAAATGCAACACAGTTACTGGGTGGACTACCCTCCTGGATCCCGGTACAAACACAAAACTTCAGCACTTTCCTTCCACCCACCCAAATAGAGAGTAAATAAGCAGGAAATGGAGACCTTAGCTGATTGAATCAACTGGAGAACATCTGTTGCGTCTGCTTCACGTTCCCCGAAAATGTCACGGGAAGGAACAACAGTCACAGCAACGTGACAGCAGTAGATGCCAAGTAGCCATAGCGGCAGCAGCACAGTCAGGCAGGTGGCAGAAGTTCAAATGGAGTTAGACCTCTGGCAATCTTATTTTTACCACCTCACCAACGCATGCAAATACAGGGCACAACATCCACTACACAGAGATCAGCTTAAGATCATGGTGTGCACGACTATCTGCCGTCTACAACACCCAATGGTTTTTGTACATGTGTGTCCGGACTCAAAAGCGACTTCTGGGTAGATCCAAAATGGACGAATGGCCCGAGCTCGCTCGCCAACGCCATAAGAGGTGTTGTCCGCCCAGCAGCCAGCGTCATATCAACGCGGACCTTCAGCACAGCTGGAGGAGTCATTACAGCGACATAAACGCATCCAGCATTCCACAGATAATGTGGATCGTTGACTTTCATTCAAGATGAATCAGCATGTATCTCTGAGAAGTTGTGGGCCCCAATTTTTCCCCCGGAAGGAGGGTTTTTCCCCCCCCCCACCGATTAGTTGCGGTCTACTTCACACATTCCTCTCAAACAGAAATGGTCCTCTTCGAAAACACTTTTTTTAAAAATGACATTTCTACTGCAAATTTTATTCTCTTTTCCCAACACGTTCATTTGTTTGGTTTTGCTTGTGAGGAGACTGTAAAAAGACAGCAAGGTTTCATGACAACACCGTATACCAATTTACTCCACTTTAATCTTTAGAATTTTCGCAATTGTCAATGGTTTTGTAAGGTCATGTATGCGACTGTCTGAGATACAAGCATAATTATGGACCTTTGGAAAAAAACAGAAATGTGGCTTCTAAGTGGCATTTCTCCCTCACAATTTTTAATAGTGGCTGAGAAGTCTTATTTATAATTTTTTGGGGTCATGTTGCTGTGAGAATACAGCAATGAATCATGGTCCTTTGACAGAAATGTGGCTTCTAGTGTGCTTTCGCCTCAACAATTTTTTAACATAGCTGAGAAGTCATATTTATAATTTTTTGGGTCATGCTGCCTTTGAAATCAGCAATACTACAGGTATGGCCTAGTATTCTAAAAAATGTTATTTCTAACAGACATTTTGTTCTTCACAATTGTCAGAGGCTCAAGGGTGTATGGGCTGTCAGAAACAGGAATAGGTAGACACTGTGTTAATGGACACATGTTGCAAAATGACGTAGTTTTTTGGCAAGATCTTTAACATAGGTATCAATCCCTCTGTATTGAGACAAGCCCATTTAATCAATTAAAAAAAGTGAGAAACAAAGCACACATGGGTGGAGTTCCCCCATCCTATATTTAAAAATGTGTTTAGTCTAGAATTTAAACTACTAAAAAAAGTTTGCATGCGTACAAAATAGCCTGGTAAAAAAATTCTCAGAAATTGTATCAAGGGAGAGTACAGGAAAAACTTGACCAATGTAGGTTATTCAATATGACATGGAAGGTATGAGCATGGACAGAGAACAAAGTACAGAGACAATCTTTCCTCCAGCACGTGACAGTAAAATGCAGAAAAATAATGCACAAGAAAAAGGGTCACCTGGGTGCACAGGAGCTGTTAACCACCAGTATTTCCAAGTGAAGCCAATTGGTACCGCACTCATACGGAGGGGCAAGCGCTACCCAGATAGGGAACAGTATATTATCCATGAAACTAAAATGGAGTGTTGAAAGACTCATTTTTCCGCACTATTTAAATCAGTGATCAAGCGAGGTTTATGGGCGGCACATGCTGTGGCCCAGGACAGGTATATTCCAATGTCTGTTTTGAACTCAAAATGTGGTATTCAAAGACTCGGTTTTCTCTGGCACACTTTTTTAATCTGGGGTCAAGCAGAGTTTGGAGCTCATGCTGTGGCCCAGGACAGGTATGTCAATGTCCAGTGAAACAAAATGGTGGTTGGAAAGACCTCCTTTTTTCCGCACTTTTTAATCTGGGGTTCGATGCAGGTTTGGGGCTCATGCTGTGGCTCAGGACAGGAGAAATGAGTCAATGTCCCATTCAAGTTAAATGATGGTTCAAAAACATTACTGCCTTCTGCACTTTTTAAATTTGTGGGTGAGTGTGTTGCCTTAAGATCTTGGGTAACTGTATCCATTTGACTGGTGTGGATGTTAATTCCAGCTTCTCTCCAGCCTGTTTTTGGGTGTAAGAATGAAGTGTTGTTGCTCTCCCATAGACCTAATGGGACTCATCCGGGCGATCATCTATCATCGACCATACGAGTATCTTGTCAGATGATGTCATGACTATCGACCATCGACCGATGTCGATAGCCATCGTAATCGCTCAACACTAGTCAATAGCTATTTCTTTATGCACACTCATACAAGGAAACGCTGTCAGTCACTGCAAAGTCCGCCCAATGGGCTGACTCCTTAACTCATAATAAGATGGAATTTAAATAAATAAAATACAAGTTGTACTGAATCTACATTGAAGAAATTAATAAGCGGGTTAGAATCTACAACTTAAGTCTTTATTAAGTGCTGAAGTATTATCCTATAGAAAAATAGTAATGTAGTAAATAAGGTTACAGTGTTGATCCAGAGTAAGGTAAAACCCCCCAAAGTGGACTTAACAATCAAAATAAATCCTTGGACCAACGTCCTATCTCCAGAACCCATAAGCTGTAACATTTTATTTTTCATGAAAGGCATCTAAGCCTCTCTAATATACTTGAACATATTATAAAGACAATTATTACAATACAGAACAACTTATTTAATTGGAACAAAGTTCTGTCTTCAAGGTCATCTTAAAGGAGGTGACTATCACCAAACATGGGGCTTAGTATCCAATGTAGCCTACAGGTCTATGTTAGGAAACTGCCTAAGAAACCATACTCTAGTATAGTGGTTTACAAACAGAGCGGTTGCTTTAAGTCACCCATTTTCATGATAGAGTTGACCACACATGTACGGTCACTCTCCATTATAATCTATAGCAGTTGTAAATCATGCAAACCAGTCTCTCTAAGCTATTTCTGCATCTCCGCTAGACATTAAACCAGTTTCAAGCATACCAAAAAGAAAACATTCTCAAATGGCTTTCCTTAATGTCCCCTGTGATTTTTTTTCTGTGCTAAAATGTACGTTTCTTGTGCTGTATGTAGCCTCTTTTCTCTACGCTTAAGTTTTAACATTTCCTATTTAAAAGGGATTTCCCTTTGCAATGTAAAACTACAAGCGACAGGATCATTTGCTGTGCTAGTATTTCTTCCCATTCCCTACAAAATCTCAGTGTATCCCTCATGTTCCCTGTATGGATTGAAAGCTTTATTTGTATGTGTTGGAGGGGGGAGAAACTTTAATAACTGCCCTGGAGAAAACCAAACTACTTTGTCACATGATCTCCTGGGCTAACACAGATCTGTTTCCTGATGTGGATACACTGAGCTACTAACTTTTTGCTTTAAACAGCTGAAAGGGTTTGAAAAAGGGAACAGAAAAAATATATAAAATTTTTTCACTACCCCCACTTACCACACGTGACAGGGGGGGCCACTGTAAAGATTTTTTTTGCCTTCCCCAACATCTCATTTGCTCCTTAAATTCAGGTGGCAAACTGAGCATAAAGCACACCCAACACAGTCCAGACACCGCTGCCACCACCTTTATCAATAATCAAAAGTAAAAGAAATTGGAGGGAAGGACTTCGATACCCACAAACACCACTTACCGGCACTCACAGGATTAAAAACCTCGAGCAAAAACAAACAAATTTAAAAAAACCCAAACAGGACTACCCTTTTATAATTTTATGCACTTTTCTTCTTCCCCGGACCAAAAGGGCCCCCAAAAGAACCAAAAATACACAATTAGAAACCTTCCACGGTTGGTGAAGTAAAAAAAAACCCTTTTTTTATTCCCTGCAGCCGGATAAAGACCCTGTGGGGTCGAAATGCTGCATGTTATTGTGGGTGTTTTTTGTGGAAGAATAAAAGAAGCATTTTTACTTCACCAACCCGCTGGATGCTGTCTCTAATTGAATGTATTTAAACTCTCCAACAGTCACAGAGTTAAAACACTTTGATCCTGGCTACGGATTTTTAGTGCATACAAGGACCAAACTTGTTAAAGTTTTAAGCTTTAAAAGAAACAAGGCAAAGTGCTTATATAAAGTTCAAAAAGAAAGGTACAATAATGTGACATACATACATGCAATGACAGTCATAAAATAAAAGAAAATACCTAACAATTACAGTAGATATTCTTGTCGGTTCCTGGTGGAAAGGAAGGTAAAATGGATCTCACCTTAGCTGATGGCTGAGCTCCCATGCTGTGAACGCAGTTTCCCAGTTGGAAACATATTTTATATGCTGAATTATCAGTTCAGGTTTTAGAGCTGCCCGTCAGCTCATTAGGGTAATTTGTTGTCCCCGGCCAGACTTATGACCTGAGTTAATGACGCTTCCGTAAATAGCCTGGGCAATACTCAAAATTGACTTGTAGTTAGGGGTGGAGGTGTATATAAAACACACTTTCTATGACCATTATTAGGAGACCTTATTACAGTATTATCACTGCTCCTTAATCAGTTACTTTCAAAGGCTCATTTTCCTAATAACTCCCCCCTTTATGATGAGGCATGGGAAATTTACTCACCGGTCATTTTCACATGATCATCTACATGGCATGTAATCCAGATGGCATAGTTCTTCTTACCCATAACTGGAACAGTTCAAGGCCAGAGTCTATGACTTTCCGGTGCCCTGTGGGAATCTGGTTTTGGGGCACTGGGGTCATAATGGGGTCAGCATAAGCTATTTCCTTTACTATACCAGGACTAATCACATATCATGTGCTGAAAGGCATCCACTGGGCGGCTAATATCACACATTATGGTTGCAGGTACATTAACTCTGAAATTAGCATCTAGGCGCAAATTCTACAGGTCCTGGTGAATAATCTTGGCAGAGAGTGACAGCTCGGCACATATCACACCCTACAGGCTTAAATATATTTTCATTGTCGACAACAGTTTGAGGTGCATCAGCATGCTTAGATACATTTGCCTTCCAGTAGATATTACACAACAAAGAACGTTGTCATTGTACTCAACAGTTTGTGGTACATTGACAGGCTTAGTTACATACACACCAGCTTTAGATACATTTATGTTTTTCACAGCAGGCCTAGATACAGTTGAATTCAGCACAACAGGCTAAGTTACCTCAGCATTGGAGATACATCTGCGGGCTTAGATACATCTGTATCCTGCACACCAGCTTTAGATAAACTTGCAACTTTCCCAGCAGGCATTCAGCACCACAGTATGAGATAAATCAGCATTCCCCACAATAGGCTATGGTACATCAGCGCCTAAGTGAGTATCACACGACATAGAACAAGATACATTCTCCTCAAGTGCTGGGGTTTCCTTAATAGAAGAAGGGGTTACATGTGGAAATTCCATTCTATCCATATGGGTTTCTGGCAATACTTAAGTTGGGATGATATCAGGGATCCCCACTTCTTTAAATCCTGGGTTGGCCCTCTGTTCCAACACATCTTGGACCATGAGGACTGGATGCTTCCTTCCCCCGATAACTTTAATACCCAGGGTTTCACTGACTCTAGACACAATAGAGGAACTCTGACTTTAGTGTGTGACCCTTCCTCAGCAGATGTTTATGCTCACTTTTGATCAGCAGATACATACATCTGTGGCTTACAAGTATCCTGACTACAAGTCACAACTGCGACATATGAACAGTCATTAATCTCCACATTTCACACATCAGAGGCATTGTCTAGTTGTAAATCCATGCTTAGATTTTCCTCCACATCATGACATCTCCCTGAAAGTGCACAGTAACTAAGGGGGACCACATGTCTCAGTCATTTGGGTGTCATTCAGTGGAGATGCATGAACATAATTAGACTCCATCTCACCCAAGTCAGAGCCCAGCAGCACGTTGGTAGGGAAAATGTCAGAAATCCGCAATTCCCTCAATCATCTTCCTGCTCCCCAGTTCAGAGATGCACTGGCCATGGGTACAGCAGAGCTGAACTTTCCAAATCTTGTGAAAGACATGGTCATTCCTATAATTATATACTCAGGGTTCATCCTCTCTGGAAATGCAATGGACACATCTGCTGAAGAGTCTTGGAGGCAAACAGTAACTTTGCAGCCCGCTGTAACAGATTGAAAGTTGTGTTGGTTCTTTCCATCAATCCCAGGTACAAGGTAGACAGAAGGGCCTGCTCTGGGGGGCTTTGTACGAGTAGGGACACTAAGATTACTTACTAGGACAAGTGGTACTGACATGTCCTACCTTGTTACATGTAAAAGCATTTGCGCATGTCAGTAAACATACATTATGTTTGGGTCTTGGGGGCCTGAGAGGAGTAAAGTTAGAGTGCCAAGATGAGAGGAAGGGGTCCCAAACAGGCTTACCTCTCCTCCAGCTGGACTTCAACGTCCTTGACCATCATATCCTCCCATTTGTCAAAGCTGGTAACACCCAGTCCTCACACCCATTGACTGAAGGGGGTTCTCAAGCTGTCCACAACATCTGCATAGTTGTCAGAGGAACCCACCTGTAGACTCCGAAACTAGCTTGAAGTACACCTGCATAGTGAGGTTTTATTTCTTGACAAGAGCCTTTTTATAGCATTCTAATCTTCATCTTGCTCAGGTGGAAGGTCAGAAAAATATTCTAAGGCTTTACCCTTAATCCTGGGGTTAGATATCATGCACACTACTATCAAATCCAGTGCTATTGTCTGCAGGTTTTCTCAAACCCCCGCAGAAAAATGTCCAAGTTATCATTTTATTTCCATCAGAGGAACATTTTCTAGTCAAAGTTTCTGTGGGTTTGTATCCTGGAAGTGGGGTTGTGATGAAGTGCTACCCATCAAGTCATGTCATGTACAGCTGGAACTCCCTTTGAGCCTGGTGTTCTGCGGCCTCTCTCGAAGCTTGGCATTAAGCAGCCTCTCTCTCTGCAGCAGTCTTTCTTGCCACCCAGCGTTCTGCAGCAGCAGCCTGTTGATACTGCAAAATCAGTTGCAGGCAAACACTAGGTTATCAGGCACCCTCAGGAGAAATGATCTTTGGAACAATGTCCATTATTTGGCCCCCATGAACAGTGCTAAAGTTTTGCTCAGGTGCCATGGATAGCTGCTCCAAGTCCTGGATAAGTTGGCCCATACAGCCACTGGTGACATTATAGAGCTGTATAGTACACGATAGTCACCAGTTTTTTTATGCATTAGAGTCTTGTCTACAAACAGCATTTACTTTTTTTTTCCTCTGATGAACCGTTAGTTAACGGGGAAACGCATCCGGATTTGGGTATCGACCAGTCAATATTAGGGTAGGGGTAGCCATCTAGGGTGGGGTCGCCCTTTTCTTGGCGGTATCCCCGCTGTATAGGAAGGGCCAGAGAACATTTTTTTATGCTTTAATAGCAGTGGTCATACTCTATCCTTCTTAAATTTGGTCACCACGGACTACTATCGCATGAATACGCAAGTAGCATGATACTTATGCACGTTTTTCATTCATTGAATATGATGAAGTCTATTAATAAACTTGAGAGAGCTTTTTTTCCCTGCTTTGGTTTCTATAAGCATACTCTACCTTCATCACACCAAAGCATTATATATATATTTGTCTCTTGGGAGAGAAATATCAGTGTAGTATTTGGAACTATGGACCAGTCTTTTGGACAGTGAACCCTACAACCTGGATGGTTCCATAAGTAATAAACCTACAAGATATATTAAGGAGTGTTGTTGTATAAAATAACTCCATGTTTTTTTGCAGTTTGATGCCTATATGTGGTCATTGATTGCTGTTATCTAGATTATTTGGAACTAGAAAGAAGATACGGGTTGTCTTATTTTAGTATTTTAAAAGTTACATTTTAACCAGGTCATTTCTCAGTGATAATGATAAACCAAGTCATGCTCCATCACTCACAGGGTTAAACACTATGGCACTGCTCTCTGGTAGTCACAGGGTTAAAACACTGTGATCAAGGATATGGATTCTTGGTGCATACAAGGACCAAACTTATTAAAGTTTTAAGCTTTAAGCAAAACAAGGTAAAATGCTTATATAAAGTACAAAAAATACAAGAATGGAACAAATATGCAATTACAGTCATAAAATAAAATAAGAAACTCTAAGAATATACCTAACGCTTACAGTAGATATTCTTCTCAGTTCCTTGGAGCAGGGAAGGCAAAATGAATCTCAGCACATCTGATGGCTCAGCTGCCATGCTGTGAACGCAGATTCCCAGTTGGAAACATTTAATATGCTGAACAATCAGTTCAGGTTTCAGAGCTGCCCATTGGCTCATTAAAGTAATTTGTTGTCCCTCACTGGCTGATTCAGTTCTGAAAGGGGAAGGACAATGCATATTTTATTATACGTGTCCCCTAGTTGACCCATTATGATGTATGTTGGTAGTGTCAAGGGTGAAAGGACAAATGGAGATCTGGTCATTTTTCGAAGTACATAAAAACTCCAGACTCCAAGTCACTGTTACGGTTGCCCCCGCGACTCGCACATCGTCCCTTCTACCCCCACGGTGGGGTCTGTGTATGGCGCTGTGACCCACATGTCAGGTTGTGTGCGCACTTTAAGCGCGGATCCCAATTGCAGCTACTCACCTTTCCTTACTCCCTGCGCTGTCTCTGCTCCCTAGTGCGTGCATGCCACGGAAATGTGAAATTTAAAGGGCCAGCCCTGGTACTATATTACCCAGCCTCCCCCTGACCACCCTGCCAGATACCTAGTGCCCATTACCTATGTGAGAAAGCATGCCCTGTGTGTTCAGTTATCTCCGTGTACCAGTTCCTCCAGCTACCGTCTCTCGACCAAGAACCTTTGCCGCCTGCCATGACCTTCCTGCCTGTCCCCCAACTACGAGTCTGTCTAGCGATTTTGTGCTGTAAACACCTCAGCCGTCACTATAGGTAAGTCACACCAAGAGTAGCGACCTGGGTGTTGCCTGCCACAGCAAGAGATCCTCTGCGGCAGTCTCTGGGGAAAACCAGCACCCTCTTAGATTCCACTCCCTGGTGCAGCTTACTGCATTGTATGCGGTGGTCCAGTGGATCAATTCTCTCCAGCCATTACAGTCATGTTGAAGATAACCTGTCACCCCAATAAAGTTTTTAGTGTTTGATGACCAGACTTAAACCAGTTTTATTACCAGAGTAAAGAGCCTGCAGACAGTGCAATACATAAGAGGGTATACAAAACATACTTTCTATGACAGTTCTAAACAGACCTTTTTACCGTATCATCACTGCTCCTTAATCAGTTGCTTTCTCATTTCTAGTGTTGAGTGATTGCGTTGGCTATCGAGATGGAGCGATAGTCTATAGTCGGCCGCTATCGATAAGGTTTTTCGATAGTGAGCGTCGATTATGAGCTGATTACCATTACAAGTCTATGGGAGAGGCAACACACCTACAATTACACACATAAAGGCTGAGAAAGTGGAAAATTAACATCCACAAACAGTAAACGGATAGTGCTACATCTTAGGCACCCACACTTAGGTTATAAAAGTCACAGAAAAAAAAGTCACAGACCATTCACTATCCCTGTCATTGTACCCACAGCATGACCTTAAACCTGCAAACCCACAAATTACAAAGTGCCAGATGGCAGTATGATTGGAAACCCATCATGTTCACTTGAACTGGACATTGATTATCCCTGCCCTGGAAAGCAGCATGAGCCCAGAACCTGCATGACCCCAGATTAAAAAGTGCGCAAAAAGGGAGTCTTTCAAATCCACATTTTAGTAGAACTGGACATATACTGTCCCGTCCTGGGACACGTATGACCATTAAACCTGTCTGACACCCAGATTACAAAGTGCCAGCAAAAAGGAGTCTTTCAACCACCATTTTAGTTGAACTGGACATTGACTCGAACTGTCCTGGCCGCAGTATGACCCAGGGCGGAGTTACAGTGGGTGCGATGAGAGGCCAGGTGGGTCGTCATCTTTTAACACGAAGGTTAAAATGCCCTGATGACGGCGCAACAAAAACTGTACGTGTGAAGCAGAGTGCGGAAGCGGAAGCTGTGAGAATCAGCCTTCCTCCAGTATACAGTCAAGACCTGGGTAGCGCTTGCCCTCGTATGAGTGCGGAACAATTGAGCTTCACTGGAATACTGGTTGGGGGGTTTATTTCTTTTAAACGCTACTGTTACACACAGGTGCCCTCTCTTGCTTGGCTTCTTTTTCTCATTGTTACTCAACGTGCTGGAGGAAATTGTCCCCCTTTTCTTGTACTTGTTCTCTGTCCGTGCTCATACTAATGTCCTATGAATAACCTACATCTGGTCAAGTTTTCTGTACCTCCCTTGTACAAAAATAGGATGGAATCCCACCCTGTCTTTGTTCTCTTTTTTTTCATGTATTAAATGGGTTGTCTCAATACAGGGATTGATAGTTGTTAAAGATCTTGCAAAAAACAGTCATTTTGCATATGTGTCCATTAACAGTGTCCTACCTATCCTGTTTCTGAAGCACATCACTTGAGCCACTCTTACATTTGTGAAGAAACAATTGTCTGTTAAAAAATATTTTTTAGAATAGGACCTGTATAGTTATAGCGCTGCATGTCACAGCAAAATTGCACAAAAATTCAAGCAGACCCTTGAGCCTCTTTCGGACAATTGTGAAGAACAATTGTCTGGTAGACACAACATTTTTTTAGAATAGGGACTGTAGTATACTGCATGTCACAGCAAAATGTCCCAAAATTCAAAGCATGACCCTTGGCCACTTTGGACAATTGTGAAGAACAAATGTCTGTTATGAAAACAACATTTTGTTTTAGAATAGGACCTGTCGATATTAGCTGCATGTCACAGCAAATGCCCCCAAAAAATTCAAAGCTGACCCTTGAGCATTTGGACAAATGTGAAGAACCAATGTCTGTTTTGAAAAACATTTTTAGAATAGGACCTGTAGTATAGGCTGCATGTCACAGCAAAATGCCCCAAAAATTCAAAGCATGACCCTTGAGCCACTTTGGTCACATTGTGAAGAAAAAATGTCTGTTAGAAACAAATTTTTTTATAATAGGACTGTAGTATTGCTGCATTTCAATGCGCATGAACAAAAATTTATTAAAATGACTTCTCAGCCACTGTTCAAAATTGTGAGGAGAGAAATGCCACTTAGAAGCCACATTTCTGTCCAAAGGGACCATGATTTCTTGCTGTATTCACAGCTAATGACCCAAAAAACTTATAAAATATGTTCTCAGCGCTATTAAAAATTGTGAGGAGAAATGCACACTTTGAAGCCACATTTTGTTCAAAGGAATAATTTAGCTGTATCTCACAACAAAATGACCTCTAAACCATTGACAATGTCGTAAACTTCTTAAGATAAAGTGAGTAAATGGAATACGGTGTTGTCATGATCCTGCTGACTTTTACAGTCTCCTCAACAGCAAAAGAGAATAAAAGAGGAAAAGAGAATAAAAATTAGCAGGTAAGGAATGATCATTTAAAAAAACGTTTTCAGAGGACCATTTCTGTTCTTAAAGGAATGTGAAGTAGGACCGGCAACTAATCGGTGAACCTCGGCAATTGGGGCCACTACATCCTCAGAGAATCCATGCCGATTTCATCTTGATGAAGTCAAACGATCCACATTATCTGTGGAAAGCCGGTGCGTTTGTCTGTAATGACTCCTCCAGCTGTGCTTTGAAGGTCCGCTCAGATATGACGCTGGCTGCTCGGCAGGACAAACACCTCTATGGGTGACGAGCCAGCTCGGGCCATTCGTCATTTTGGATACCAGAGTCTATTGGTCCGGAACACATGCAAAAAACCTCGGTGTTGAGACGCAGTTAGTCGTGCCACCATGATCTTAAGCTGATTCTCTGTGTGTTGGCAATGTGTGCCCTGCATATGCATGCGTTGGTAGGTGGTAAACAAAGTTTGCCAGAGGTCACCATTAGGCTTCTGCCACCTTGCACAGCTGACTGCCGCTACGCTACTTGGCACTCTACTGCTGTCACGTCGCTGATGTTGTTCCACCGTGACATTAGGGGAACGTGAAGCGACGCAAAGATGGTCTCCAGTTGATAATTCAGAAGGTCACCATTTCCTGCATTTTATCTCTATTTGGGTGGGTGGAAGGAAAGTGCTGAGTTTTGTTTTGATACGGGGATCCAGGGGGGTGGCCACCCAGTAACAGTCGTTCATTGTGATGGCCTTAAGTGCGAGGATCTGTTGGAGGAAATGGAGCATCAAGCACTCATGTGAGAGATGGAGCCTTGATTTCCCAAGCTCTTTGGACCGGGTGCAATAGCAAACTGATCTTCTCACTTCCTCTCCGCCTCAAAATTGCGCCAACCTCTTTTCCAAGGCAGGGACGCTCGGTAACATCGGTGTCTAGGAATACTCCTCCTCCGCCTCTCCGCTGCTCCGGCACACTCAAACACAGCCTGACTTGACCTGAGATGATGCACCCTGAGAGTGATGCGCCACCTTGCACTAGCTCTGGGACCCCGAACCTCTGCCTATGAAGACCGATAAAATTTGTGAAATCTGTTCGGGCCTTGAGGATTTTGACGGAGAGAAAGGCTCCGTGTCCGCATCTGTGTCCGTCTCCTCCTCGTCGCTGGGGGGACCTGTTGTTTCAGAGTCGTCCAACGATCGTTCCAGAACTAAGATCACCACAATGCTCATGCGGTAAACGGCATTGTCCGCACTGACCATTTTGGCTGGCTTCTTCAAAACTGGCAAGGATGGTGCAGAGCTCGGTCACCTGCCCTCCACTCTCGGTGGTTCAACACCCTGAGGTCCGCACCGCCTGCTTGTTCAGGCCATGTGTCACTTCGTACTCGTAATGGCATTGCGCTGCTTGCACAATCGCTGGAGCAGGTGGAGGGTAGGATTCCAGCGTGTTGCCACTGTCAAACAATGAGACGGTTGACGGGGAGGCCGAGCTGACAGCTGCAACGCAGCAGGCGGGGGACGAAGCAGCGGTGCGATCGGCGGAAGTGCGATGAACTCAGACTCGAGCCTTCCTCAGCAGGCAGTTCCAGACCCGGGAGGGGCTTCTTTAGAAATTTATGGACGACAATGTTTCATTTGACATGTGCCAGGCAAGGGATGTGCTCTGCTACCGATCCCTTAAGGGCGGCCAGCAGATTTCGCACAGTTACTCGCACACCACATGCCTGGCACAAGGTTCTTGTCACCCCAGCCAACGCTCGGTCTCGTTGCTTAGAGCCGTTCCACAGCTCCTGCCTGTGTTGTGGCCGGTCTCCAAGGCAGTTTAGTTTCAACACGGCCTGGTGTCCTCTGGGCACGTATGCCAACAGAGGACCTTGGAGGAAGAGCCCTGCACCATCCCTGCGGTTTTGAAGGCGTGCGCGAAGCCGGAGAGCCACCGTTTCACCCACAGAGACATCCACCCAGCTCACCAGTGATCTGTCACGAGATATAGCGGCCTTGGGCCGTGCTTACTATTCCATGTGTCGGTGGTGAGATGGACTTTCCGGGACACAGATGCAGACAAGCGCTTGAAATTTTAGATGACCGTGGCTGGCCAGGGCAGGGACGGCGTTTCTGGCTAAGAAATGCCTGCTCGGCATCTGGTATTGGGGGCAAGCGAGGGCCTGACGTGGCGGAACCCATCTGTCGTCCACCAGATGGAAGGCAAATTTCAAGGGCCAAATGCTGGCAAATGCGACATTCAGGCTTTTGGCTTTGGGATGGTTTGGGTTTAAAGTGTATCTTTGCTCCCAAACCTGGAAGACAAAGGCTGGCTGCTAGATGGCGCTGTACGGCGTGCAGGTCGTCAAAACTGGCGGATGGAGGGAAGGGGTAGGATGGGTCTCTGGTAATGCTGGTGGTACTCGGGCGACGGTGGAGGCTGAAGCGGAGGCTGATCCCTGATCATGGACTCTGAGGACATGGCAGCTGAGGAACGCTTGGTGGGTGGCGGACGGAGGAGGAGGCGGAGCACGAGGTGTGATAGTGGTTGGAGGCCCGCGGCGTCGGTCTGGCCTTTTTTGGCCAAGTGTTCCCTCCATTTCTAACTATAGGCATTAGCTGCATGTGGGACTAGACTATGTTGGTGATGGTTAACCACTTAAGGTTCTGCCTCATACTTATGCCGTTTAGGCAAGGCGGGCATATGACATCGCGGGGTGAATCAGAGGCTTGCCTTGTCAAAGAAGGCCCTGGCTTGAGAGGTTCCTGGACCTCTTTTCTGACGCGCTAAGCGAGGCGCGGGGTTGCGCTGACCGTGGATGGCGGGATCATATCAGCGCGACTTCTGCGACCGGCCCTCTTCCTTTTTGTGGCGGGACCCGTATTGGACATTCCCATCGTCTTCCTCCTCGTCCACTGATGAAGCGATCGCAAGCAATCTGCGGAAAGACCAGGATGGATCGCAATGTGTCATCATCATCATCACAAACAGGGACTGGTCGTCCTGACTTTCTGCATCCAGAAGCTGCGGGCTACAAGCAAGGGGAACTGCAATGGCGTTGCCGACCGCCCGGGGATTTTTGCGATTGACCGGCTTCCTTCACCTCCTCTGATGGCATCAGTAACTGGGCGTCAGAGCAGACTAAATCATCATTCTTGATCTTTTTACATGCCTTTTCTGACCCAACCGCATTTTTGTCATCAAAGAGGCTTCAGACAATGGATTTCCACAGTGGTGGGTACACGAGTTGACATTTGGGCTGCTTCATGTTGGACGGATGCTGATGTCGACATTTGTGGCCGTGACTGCGAGGACGAGGAGGTAAACTGTAGATGCAGGTTTCATATAACCACTGGATGACAAGATTGGCGACGATGTTCGTTACTTTGATTACAGGGCCCTGAACCTGCGATGACAGGCCTGACGGTCTGCAACTGACGATCCGGTTGCATGCGGTGTTGTGCCAGCACTGGAAGGAGCACTTCTCTCGTACACTACCTCCATGGGCTACCCCCTCTTTGCTCGCTTACCACATGCATTTCGCTCATGTTCAGAAATATAAAAAATTTGAGAAGGTATGGAATAGTTTTGGAAAGTCTTTATTAAAAGACGGAAATCACTGCTATTCTCAAATCCCACTCTATCAAAACATAATTGATGGATTCAAATTTACTGCAAGGTGTCTATCAACAAATCTGGATGGGCAAAAGTCCAAATAAAACACGTATTGTTATGTTTTGGTATAATAAACGTATTTTTGACCTTTCAATTCACCTGTGGGGAATTAGAATTGTTTTTTTCCTGTTTTAAGATTTTACGGTAGATGCTGCGTCAATGAAACAATGCTGGGTGCGCAAAAGTCAAAAACACGTAACTTTTTATGTTTAGGTATAATAAAACGGTATTTTTTGCTCTTTCAATTCATCTGTGGTGAATATAGAATTGCTGTTTAAGATTTACGTGGATGCTGCGCAATTAAAAAGTGGGTGCGCAAAGTTCAAAAACACGTAACTGTGGATGTTTTCGTAGCATCACCGGTATTTTTGGCAACAAACAACCTGTGCTGACTACAAGATTGCTAGGATTGTAATTTAACTGCAAGGTGGATATATCAACAGTCACAGGTGTAAATGGGTAAATTGAAAATGAACACCTATTCTGAAATGTATACTGATATAAAAGTGGAGTTTTGCAGCTAACAAGAGAGACCTGTCAGTTACTAGAAATGATGTGTATCCATATAAGTTCTGGCTGCCCATATCAGGAAAAATTTCAATAGCAAACTGTTAATAATAAAAGATATTTCCACTACAATGTTACACTAAGTCTTGGTGAACTTTATCCAGTGTATCTTATAGATAGAGCTTGTCTGTGTTCGCCGCGTGCCCCCCCCCCCCCCGCTCCCACCGCCGTGAATTTACAGCGGTAATGCTGCTTTTAAAATTCTTAGCTAATACATAAAATCTTTCAAATCTCTAATTTCTAACTAAATTGGAAGATCACAGCTAAATAGTAGAGGTTTTGTGTGCAGAATTAGACTTATTTCGCTGAGTGTTTGGCCACAGCAGAGGCAGGTCCTATCCCTATGACGTCGCTGAGAGACACTGAGCTGAAACAGGAAACGCTGTTCTATGTAAAACGGTCATGGGATTTTTCCAGCCAATCCAACACATACACATTCCAGTCATCGACGTCGACACACATTCCCCTGCTCTATTCTGTAATCTGATTTGCTGGCCGCCAAAATTTACAGGAAGCGGCGAACAAGGCGCGATCTTAATAGATGTTGCTCATATTTTAACTCTTAAATTTCGATGATCTGGAAATTTCGATCACCATAAAACAAACCTTGCCGATTTCAACTTTGTCGATCAAAATCGCACAACACTACTCATTTCCTTACAAAAAGTACATTACAAACAAATGTCTAAGGAGACTATTTAGAAAGTATCTGTACTGTCCCCCCCCCCCCCCCCCCCCCCCCCCTGGGATAGGCGGCACTCAGTCTGCAGGAGCGCAACAGGCTTGTAGCAGCTGATTTGCAGACCCACCCTGATAGCCATCTGTGGTAGCTCTGTGAGTGAAGAGGGCCCAGCCCAGGGGGACACACCAGCCAATGGGAGGGACCCAGAGGCCGTTCATTCAGCTGCAGGGGCGGGATCCAGGAAATCAATTTAAACTCCCTGCTTGCTGGAGCGCGCCTGCGATTTTTTCCTGGCGGCTTCATACTGTGCTGTGCTTGTTGTTTATTTGTGTACATGACTCGGCTTGATTTCCTGGACCCTGTTTACGTTTGATTTTGTCTACCTCGCTCCCGTTTGGCTTTTGACCCCGGCTTTGTTCCGATTTTGTGGACTTGGAGTTTCTTATTGGTTTGTGACCCGGACTGTTGACTATTCTTCCTCCTGAGCTCCAGCAACTTAGCAGGCAGGGATGTCGCCCAGTTGGGTTGTCACATATGGCAGCACGTCAAGTAGGCAGGGAAGTGGGTGGTTCCAGTCAGGCTCACTGTACCCCCCTTGACGTGACATTATCGCAGGCCAAAACCGTTACTGCTCTACCATCACTATGAACCCCATGACAGCTCTGGTAGAGCAGATGCAGGGGCTTACCCAGCTAGTCCAGGATCTGGCGCGGAGGGTGCAACAACAGGAGACTTCCCCGAGTCCAAGTGTCCCTGCACTACCTTCCCCTCCTATGGAGCCCCCTATTCAGCTGCCTGACAGGCAACAGGGAGACCTTTTTGGCATTTAGAGAGGGATGTCGCCTGTATTTTTGGCTCCGCCCACGTTCCTCGGGCAATGAAGAGCAAAGAGTGGGAACTGTTATGTCCCTACTTCAGGGTCCCCCTCTAGAGGTGGGATTTCGTTAACACCGGTCGTCAGACTGCTCTTTGTGGACAGGTTCTGTGTCTATTGGGGTACTTTTTGATGAAACTGATAGGAAGCTGTGGCCGAGGCTCAGTGGAACCAATTGGGCAGGGTAAAAAGACTGTGGAGGAGTATTGCTCCGAATTTCGCCCGCTGGTGTGTTCCGTTGGGTGGAATGACCAAAGCTCTTAGATGTCAGTTTAGATTAGGGTTAGCTGACGATGTGAAGGATTTATTGGTGGCTTAACCCTTACCCCTGGAACCTTAGATGAAGGCTATGGCCACTAGCCATTCGTCTGGGACAGACGGGGTTTTAGAGCGAGTGTGGGAAAAGGCCTCTTTTCAGCGGTCATCATGGTCACCTCTACACCCGTTGTTTTCCGATTTCAAACCACGGGAGCCATGCAAGTGGGAGGCTTCTTCCGCGACTCCTGCTAAGTGACCATAGGACTACTACGTCGAACCCAGGGGTAGTGCTTTATACTGTGGCGAATGATGGACACGGTTTCGGGAAGTGAATCCAAACGAAAGACCAAGCGAGAAAAATCCAGTGCCTAGGTGATATGCGGAAAAGTCACCTAGGCGATCAGTATTTCCTCTCTGTATCCAAAAAAGTTGCTGTTACAGTTTAGATTCTCATATTTATCGCTGTCTGGTTCTGGGAGTGCGTTTGTGGATTCTGGATCAGCTTCTAATTTAGTTGATGCATCTTTCGTCAAACGTCTGGGCCTACCTTGGAGAACGCCATCTGATTATCTGCGGGTTGTGGCTATTGACTCCACTCCACTAACTCGGGGCACAATCCAACATCGTACTCCTGAGCTGGAGATGGTAGTCGGATCCATACATATTGAAAAGTGTATTCTATTTATCATGGAGGGGCTGCCCGCTGATGTGGTTTTGGGGCTGCCCTGGCTTCAGAAACATAACCCGGTGTTTGACTGGAATTCAGGTGAATTTGTCAAGTGGGGACAACGGTGTGTTGACAGATGTCTCCCTACCATACTGGGCAATACTGAGGTGGAGCAGATTCCTGTTTTCATTCATGACTTTGCTGCAGTATTTTCTCAGAAACAGTCGGAGATGCTACCCCCTCATAGATCTTACGACTGTGACCTATTGCCCAGAGCTAGGTTTCCCAAGGGGAAGATATATAATCTGTCTGGTCCAGAGAGACTAGACATGAAGCAATATATTGCAGAAAGCTTACAGAAGGGGCATATTCGACCTTCGGTGTCTCCCTTGGGTGCAGGGTTTTTCTTTGTAGGAAAAAAGGATGGAGGCCTCTGTCCATGCATAGACTACTGTGAACTTAATAAGATAACGGTAAAAAACCAATACCCGTTACCCTTGATCCCTGATCTGTTCAATCAAATCCAAGGAGCAAAGTGGTTTTCCAAGTTGGACCTTAGAGGGGCCTCTAACCTCATCCGTATCCGAGAAGGGGATGAGTGGAAAACCGCGTTTATCACTCCTGAAGGTAATTTTGAGTATCTGGTGAGGCCGTTCGGGTTGTGTAATGCTCCCGCGGTGTTCCAGAATCTGGTTAATGATGTTTTCCGTGAACTCACTGGTTGTTGTATGGTCATTTACCTGGATGACATTTTAATCTATTCGGAAGATTGGTCGTCTCAGCTATTTCCCCTGATTTAGTCACTGAGATTAAGACCCACCAGGATATGAGACCGGCTAATTGTTCGGTCTCAAAGGTCTTTGTCCCCTCTCAGTTTCTGCTACGAGTATTAAAATAATTTCATGATTCCGTGTTATCTGGGCATCCGGGAATGTCTGGTACAAAAAAGCTTATTTCGCGTATGTACTGGTGGCCGTCATTGCCTCGTGATGCTGAGGCCTATGTGGCATCTTGTGAGGTCTGCGCTCGGGCTAAGGTTCCCAGAACTCGTCCTCCTGGTGAACTATGCCCTCTACCTATATCTGAACATCCATGGACGCACATCTCCATGGATTTTATGACGGACCTTCCCCCTTCGGAGGGCAAAACAGGTATTTGGGTGGTAGTGGATCGTTTCAGCAAAATGTGCCATCTTGTTCCTTTAAGGGACTGTCTGACCTTTCTTCCTCCTGATGGCCCCAGCACTCTAGCAGCGCAGGGACTGTTGCCCAGTTGGCGTCTGCCGCCTAGGGCAGCACGTCAAGTAGGCAGGGACAGTGGGCTGGATTCCAGTCAGGGCTCACTGTACCTCCCTTGACGTGACATTATCACAGGCCGAAACCGTTACTGCTCTACCCTCACTACGATAGCTCTGGTAGAGCAGATGCAGGGGCTTACCCAGCTAGTCCAGAATCTGCTGCTGCGGGTACAACAGCAAGAGACTTCCCCAAGTCTAAGGGTCCCTGCGCTACTTCCCCCTTCTGTGAAACCCCCTATTCAGTTGCCTGACAGGTTTTCAGGCAATAGGAAGGCATGTTTGACTTTTAGGGAAGGATGTCGCCTGTATTTTAGGCTCCACCCACGTACTTCGGTCAATAAGGAGCAGAGAGTGGGAATTGTTATGTCATTACTTCAGGGTCCCCCCCAGGAGTGGGCATTTTCGTTACCTCCAGATTCGCCAGAACTGTCTTCTGTGGACAGGTTCTTGGTCTCCTAGGGCATACTTTTTGATGACCCTGATAGGGAAGCTGTGGCCGATGTTCAGCTGACCACCTTGAGACAGGGTAAAAGAATGGTGGAGGAGTATTGCTCTGAATTTCGCCGCTGGTATGTTCCGTCGGGGTGGAACGACCCAGCTGTTAGATGTTGGTTTAGATTAGGGTTAGCCGACCATGTGTAGGATATGTTGGTGGCTTATTCTACCCCTGGTACTTTAGATGAGGCTATGGTTCTAGAAGTTTGTCTGGACAGACATTTTAGGGAGAGACATCGAGAAAAGGTTCCCTTCCCAGCGTTCCACTGTTCTACACCCACTGTTTCCGATATAAACTCCTTGGAGCCCATGCAAGTGGGGGCTTCTTCGGCAACTGCTGCCAGCGACCATAGGACGTCTTGGTGTCTCCAGGGGTTATGCTTCTACTGTGGCAAGGATGGACACGGCATCAGGGAGTGCTCCAAACGGAAGACCAGGCCGGAAAGACTCCAGCACCTAGGTGATTTACAGGAATGTCAACTAGGCGAACAGGTATTTCCAATTGATGCTCCCAGTTAAGGTCTCATACTTGTCTCTGTCCGGTTCAGGGAACGCTTTTGTGGACTCTGGGTCAGCATCCAATTTTATAGACGCGTCCTTCGCCAAACATCTGGGTCTACCTTGGAGACTTCTATCTGATTCCCTGCAGGTGGTGGCTATTGACTCTACTCCTCTGGCTAGGGGCACGATTCAACATTGTACTCCTGAGCTTGAGATGTTGGCGGGATCCATATATACTGAAAAGTGTACTCTATTTATCATGGAGGGGCTGCCCGCTGATGTGGTGTTGGGGCTGCCCTGGTTTCAGAATCATAACCCAGTGTTTGACTGGAATTCAGGTGAATTAATCAAGTGGGGGCATCAGTACTTTGACATATGTCTCCCTGTCATTCTGGGCAATACAGAGGTGGAGCAGATTCCTGTATTTAATGGGACTTTGCTGAAGTATTCTCTCAGAAACAGTCAGATATTCTACCCCCTCATAGATCTTACGACTGTGTCATTGACCTATTGTCTGGAGTTAGATTTTCTAAAGGGAGGATATATAATCTGTCAGGTCCTGAGAGAATAGCCATGAAGCAATGCATTGCAGAAAGCCTTCAGAAGGGGCATATCCGACCTTCTGTATCTCCTATTGGTGCATGGGTTTTTCTTTGTAGGAAAAAACGATGGAGGCCTCAGTCCATGCATTGACTACCGTGAATTAAATAAAATAATGGTAAAAAACCAATATCCCTTACCCTTGATTCCTGATCTGTTTAATCAGATCCTGGTGGTGAAGTGGTTTTCCAAACTGGACCTGAGAGGTGCCTATAACCTCGTCCGTATCCGAGAAGGGGATGAGGGGGAAAACCGTGTTTAACACTCCTGAGGTCATTTTGAATATCTGGTTATCCCTTTTGGGTTGTGTAATGCACCCGCGGTGTTCCTGAACCTAGTTAATGATATTTTCTGGGAACTTATTGGTTGTTGTATGGTTGTTTATCTGGTCATCACATGTTTAACATGTATGACAGGTATTACAAATCTTGAAGGAAAATAGCTTGTTTGTCAAGCTTGAGAAATGTGTTTTTGGGTTACAGGAGATTCCTTTCCTTGGGTATATCCTAACTCTTAACTTATTTTGTATGGACCCATGTAAAATTCAGGCTATTCTCGACTGGGTCCGCCCTTCGTCCTTGAAAGCCCTACTGCAATTCTTAGGGTTTGCTAATTATTATCGTAAATTTATTCGTAATTTTTCTGTCTTAGTTCGGCCGTTGACTGACATGACTAAGAAGGGGGTGAAGTTGAGTAATTGGCAACATGAGGCTATAGAAGCGCCACTTCCTCGAAGGTGCCCACCATAAAGTCACGATCCTTACTGATCATAAGAATCTCACCTTTTTAGAGAGTGCTAAAAGGTTAAATCCACGTCACGTGCGTTGGGCATTATTTTTTACGCGCTTCAACTTTGTTGTTACTTACAGACCTGGTTCTAAAAATGTGAAGGCTGATGCTCTATCTAGAAGTTTCTGTGCGAGCCACGCTTCCTACCTATTTGGCCCAAGGAGACTGTTGTCTTAGCTATTTCCCCTGATTTGGTCACTGAGATTAAGACCCATCAGGATATTAGACCTGCTGATTGTCCTGTTTCAAAGGTCTTTGTTCCCACTCAGTTCTGGCTACAAGTATTAAAAGAATTTCATGATTCCGTGTTATCTGGGAAGCCTGGAGTGTCTGGCACAAAAAGGCTGATTTATCGTATTTACTGAGGGCCTTTGTTGTCTCGTCATGTTGGGGCCTAGGTGGCATCTCGTGAAGCCTGAGCGACGGCCTTGGTTCCCAGCACTCGCCCCCTGCGTAACTTTGCCCGCTACCTGTACCTAAACTTCCATGGACCCACATCTCTATGGATTTTATGACGGACCTTCCTCCTTCAGAGGGAAAAACGGTTATTTAGGTGGTAGTGGACCGCTTCAGTAAAATGTGCCATCTTGTTCCGTTAAGGGGGTTGCCGTCGTCCAAAAAACTTGCTGAACTCTTTATCAAACACATTGTCAAACTGCATAGTTTACTGGAAAATATTGTTTCAGTCACAGGGGTTCAGTTCATTTCTCGATTTTGGAGAGCCCTTTGCAAGGTTCTGGGTATCACCCTGTCCTTCTCTTCTGCCTTCCACCTAGAGACTAATGGGCAGACAGAGAGGGTAAATCAAATGGTAACACAAAAACTTCGTTGTTATGTCTCTGATCTGCAGGCAGATTTGGTAAAGTACTTACCATTGACAGAGTTTGCCATTAACAATCAGAATAGTAGCTCGTCGGAGACCTCACCATTCTATTGCAACTATGGTTTTCACCCATGGCATATGTAATTTTCCAGTGCTATGTCTGATCACAGCGGGATGGATGTTATCATTAAAGATCTGTGCACAGTTTGGGCCCAAGTTCAGAAGAACTTGGTTCATACCCAAAACATCCAGAAGAAAAGTTCTGATAGACTGCGTCTTTGTTCTAGAGGGTTCGTTGTTGGGGATAAAGTATGGTTATCCACCTGAAACCTGCATTTGAAAGTTCCCTCAGGTAAACTCGCGTCGCGTTATGTAGGTCCATATGTGGTTCAGATGGTGGTTAATCCAGTGACATATCGTCTCCAATTACCCTCTTTTCTCTGAATACACAGCGTATTTCATCGCTCACTTCTTAAGAGGTATATCCAGCTTGTGACTCTGCCCTCTAGACTTCCTCCTCCAGTTTGTGTAGAAGGGGAGTTAGAATACGAAGTTGCCCAAATCTTGGATTCCCATAAGGTCCAGAGGTCACTACAGTACCTGGTCCATTGGAAGGGTTATGGTCCTAAGGAAAGATCATGGGTACCGGCGAATTCCATCTATGCGGATCAACTGGTAAAGGAATTCCATGAATCTTATCCAGACAAACCCAGACCAGGGAAGGGTCCGGTGGCCCCTTCTAAAAGGGGGGGTACCGTCAGGGCTAGGCAGCGCTTAGCTTGTGGGGAGCAACAGTCTGCAGCAGCTAGTTTGCGACCCCGCCCTGATAGACAGTTTTCTGGCAGCTCTGTGAGTGACAGAGGCCCAGCCACTCCGGACAGGGGGCGTGTCGCAACAGCCAATGGGAGGACCCAGAGGCCGCTCCAATCAGCTGCAAGGGCGGTATCCGGGAATCCCATTTAAACCCCCTGCAGGCTGAGTGCTGCGCCTGTGATATTCTCCTGGCTGCCTTGCTACTTGTGCTTTATATTGTGTTTTGCTTATCCGTGTACCAGACCTCTGCTTTTTCTCCTGACCCTGTCTTGCATTCTGATTTTATACCTCATTCCCGTTCCTGTTTGATCTCGGCTTGTTTACGGTTTCTCTTGTGGGTTCTGATTTGTGGCTTGGCGTTCCCGATTTGTTATTGACCCGGACTGTTTGACTATTCTTCCTCCTGACGGCCCCAGCACTCTAGCAGCGCAGGGACTGTCGCCCAGTTGGCGTCTGCTGCCGAGGGCAGCACGTCAAGTAGGCAGGGACAGTGGGCTGGGTTCCATTCAGGGCTCACTGTACCTCCCTTGACGTGACATCCAGTTTCAGTTTCGCACAGCTCAGAGGGAAGAGTGTGCAGGGAGCCAATGAGCACAAGGAGCGTGGCCAGACCCCAAGCTTCAGTTTTAGCTCTAGACACTCACAGGTCATAGCTGCTATACTAAATGATTTAAGTAATGCAAACCAATTGCAAAAATATGTATGTTTTATTGTTTACTGTCCCCATCATTACAGATATGATCTTTGTAGCGAGAAAACTCCTTTATGTCATGAGATTTTATTGGCCCTCAGTACCCTGACCATAACTCTGCTATTTGATTAGAGCAGAGAGAAGGAAGGGATGTCACCATAGCAGGAGAGCTCACCACAAGCAGACTTATTGGGCGACATGTATGATCGAGCTTTACGCCTGTTTTTTGGTGTAACCTGCGCCTCCCAGCCCGAATCCCCCTGTCGGACGCAGGGATGCTGTGTTAGGCGCAGCGTTCGGCACTTTCAGCTGCGCCCCGCATGAAGGGGCTGGCAATGGGCGCGGTGTAGGCGCGGTGTAGGCATTCCGGGGCGGGACGCAGCGCGCTCGAAAACTCCGAGGCATGTATGATCGCGAGTCGGCAAAGTGCGGTGCATTGCAGCACTCGGCAGCTCCGACAGGCAGACCTAGTTTATTTTGGTCTAAATGATCCGGCGGAGGCAAAGTGAAGCGAGAACGGAACATGAGAGGAAACATAGAAGATTGCAACAGAAATCTCGGCGCTCAGCTCCGTGCAGCATGGAGTATGATTCCAAAAAAATCGCCTTTATAAAGGCGTAAAACATTCTCAGAAAAGAGCTCAAACCTCAAAAATAAAAAATACATAAAAAAAATCACTTTCCAAAAATCTAGAACGGCGCAATATCAGGAATTCGGATTTTGGAAATTGCAGGGAAATACAGTAATTCAAATTCTGAAAACTATTCTCATTGGTCGGCAGAAACCGGCCAATCAGAATAGGAGCGACAGTGAACCATTAAAACCTATGGAGAATATTGACCAATCAAATCAAAGCGGGACAGTTCAAAATACAGTAAAAATGCGAAAAGAGCTGATTGGTTGAGCTAGCGGGGGCTTGGCTATATCAGCCAACAGATATGAGCGACAGTGTACCCATTATAGCCTATGGAGAAGTTTGAACCAATCAAAATCAATGACGGGGCAGTTCAAATCAGTACGAAAATGTTGAAAAGCGGATTGGTTGAGTAGCGGGGGGCTTGGCTATCCCAGCCAATCAGAGCGTGAGCTACTTGTCCCATTGTAGTCTATGGAGAGATCGGCGCAATTAAATCTCGGCTCTCAGCGGCGTGCGGCATGGAGTATGATTAAAAAAAATCCTTTTTATTAAGTGTAAAATATTCTCTGAAAAAGAGCTCAAACCTTCTATAAACATAAATCAATTAAATCCCAAACAACGCGTTTGTCGCCGAGACCGGCGCTACATAAGTAATTGCAATATAGATAATTTCCGGGAAATACAGTAATTCAAATTGTTTAAGCTCTTCTGTTGGTCGGCAGAAGCCAGCTAATCAGAATAGGAGCGACAAAGACCCATTATATCCTATGGAGAAGTTTTGACCAATCAAAATCAAAGGCGGGACAGTTCAAAATACAGTAAAAATGTAGAAAAGAGCTGATTGGTTGAGCTAGCGGGGGCTTGGCTATCTCGGCCAATCAGAGCGCGAGCTACTTCTCCCATTGTAGTCTATGGAGAGATCGGCGCACTGAAATCTCGGCGCTCAGCGCCGTGCGGCATGGAGTATTAATAAAAAACTCATTTTTATTAAGTGTAAAACATTATCAGATAAAGCGCTGAAACTTTCTATAAAAATAAATCAGTTAAATCCCTAACAACAGATTTGTCGCCGAGATCGGCGCTACATATGGAATTGCGATATAGAGAATTGCTGGGAAATACAGTAATTCAAATTGTTTAATCTCTTCTGATTGGTCGGCATAAACCAGCCAATCAGAATAGAAGCGACAGTGGCCCATTCTATCCATGGAGGAGTATTGACCAAACAGAAAGGAGCAACAGGGACCCATTCTAACCTATGGAGAAATATTGACTAATCATATTCAAAGGCGGGACAGTTCAAAATACAGTAAAAATGCAGAAAAGAGCTGATTGGTTGAGCTAGTGGGGGCTCGTTCAGCTTAGCCAATCAGAGCACGAGCTACTTTCTCATAGAGTTCTATGGGGAAAAGAAATTCCGGACGAGCTCTGTGATTGGCTAACTTAAAAGAGGCGCGGTTATTTGGACCAATGGGAGAGCGAGCGACGCTCCTATGGGTTTTCTAATGCAATCGGGAATAACAAACTAAGTATGCAGTGGCCGAACAATTCATAAATGATTAAGAGCACATTATACGCCAGGCACAATACATTGTAATGCGCCTAAAAATGGTGCACTGTGTGCCTCCGTCGCACAACGCGCCTATTGAGGCACATTAATTATATGTAATGCAGCTCTGTCGCGCAATGCGCCTTAATTAGCACAATACATACACTACCAATGATACGCTATGTGTCGCGATTTGCACAACGTGCCTTTTCAGGTGCATTAAGTTTTCTATGCAAGGTATACCTGATGCCAGATTTTTGAGAGGAATGGACATTCTGACGCACTTTACACTGATTTAATCCTAAAACGACACTTTTCTGACACGGCAGATAGAAATACCAGTTTAAACATTTCCTATTTAATGATTAGTGGAGATTGGACTCATGATATTTCTGGTTTAACAATTATCACATCAGATGTAAAGTTACACTACTGTTGTATAGCAGTAGAATATGGTTATGAGGGTCTTTCTTAGATAAAAATGATTGGAAAATGTCTGGTTTTCTTGTTTGCGCCACACAGGAGTCCTGTTTGTATCATAATGAATAAAGCGGTTAATTTCAGCTGCAGCATCCACTAACAATCTGAAAAGGCTCTGGCAGCATAGGCATCTGTTTCACCAGATTCCCTATGACTCACTGTTCCTTTTTAAGCTGCTACAAACCTATACTTTGGCCAAAGTTCACACGGTGAGACATATTCAATGGGAAACAACAACTGTTGTTTGAGCTAAATGCTTCCGAAAAGTAAAAGTGGTATTTATAAATGCAGCTCGTGAAAACAGTGTATTGTGCTTAGCCTTAAGTGCGGGTGGCAAGAAGGGATTACAAAGTGTTATTTGTGTTAAAACTGGATGCAGTTGCAAGTGTGTATTTACTGACGTCTGTTTGCAGAGAAAGTGCTTCTAAAGAAAGATTGAGGGAAATAATAAGGCACATTTAAATGCTCCTGAAGAAGCTAAATTTACGCGGACCATTGTTTTTACTTTGTCAGTACAGGTTGCTGTCCTATTATGAAAGAGAAAAAAATGGTTTTATTCTGGATAGACTCTAAAATTAACAAAAAATGAGAACTCTTCAGATGGCGAAATGCCTTGTTGTATAGAGATAGAGGAAGAGACTAAGAAGATTTGGCATCTTATTAAAAAATCTTGAAAAGCCGGTGGCATACCAGTTATACAGTATAAGGCTAAAAACCTCAGACATTGCCTTTATGCCACGACGGGACTACCACTGATAGTTAACATAAATAGAATTAAAATCGCATATATTTTGAGGATATAAAAAACAATTAAACTATGTAAAAGTAGCGAACAACGCATTTCATGCCATATACCAGCTCTTCATCAGATCCATATCAAAGAAAGCTTGCTTGATGTGAACCTCATGAAGGGCTGGTATATAGCATTAAAAACACATAAAATGCTAAACACATGCATATGATTTCAGCCCCCTGTACCACTATACAAAATCCAGTGTGACAAATTGAATTTAGAAGTCACCTAATTAGTACAGTACATCAGGATGTAATTGATTCTTATTATAAAAACAGCTTATTTGTGAAGCCCTCAGAGGTTTATTAGTGAACATTAGTGAAATAACAGCACCATGAAAACCAAGACAAACCAGACAGTTGAGGGACAAGAATGTAGCAAAGTGTACTGCAGGGTTAGGCTTTAAAAAATAACCCAAGCTCTTAACATCTCACTGTGTTAAAACTGTTAGGCCTCGTTCACACGGCTTAATCTGCCGCGGATTTTCCGACGGAATGACGGTCGGTAATCCGTCGGCAAATAAATCAGAAATAAGTAACAGCCTATTTTCGATATATTTCGATAGAAAATACGGCTCGTCGTTCACACGATGCGTATTTCCGTGCCGGATTGCCGCCGCGGATTGACGACAGCAATCCGGACGGAAAAACAATGTGCATGTCAATTATTTACGGACGGATTCACCACCTACAATGATTGGAGATGGTGAATCCGTCGGGAAATCAGTTACAAATACGTGCCAACTTAGTGGCACTTATTTGCAACTGATTTTCAACTGATTTCAGAACGTATTTACGTTCGGCAATCCGATATAAATACATTCTGAAATAAGCCGTGTGAACGAGGCCTTAAGCTAATAAGAAATGACTCTCCACCTAAACTAACAGACCAGACAAGGAAAGCACTAATCAGAGAAGCAGCAAAAAGGCCCAAAGTCACTCTGAAGGAGCAGCAGAGATCCACAGCTCAGGTAGGAGATCTGTGCACAGGACAACTCTTAGTCGTGTCCTCCAAAAATCTGGCTTTTACGGAAGAGTGGCAAGAAGTAAGCTTTTTTTGAAAACAAGCCATAAGACGTCCTGTTTGTAGAATGCAAAAAGCTATATAGGGGAGACAGCAAGCATGTGGAAGAAAGTGCTGTGGCCAAATAAGACCAAAACAGAACTTTTTGTTCTAAGTTCCAAATGTTATGTGAGTAGGAAAGCTAACACTGCACATCACCCTGAACACACCATTCCCACCGTGATGCATGGTGGTGGCAGCATCAGACTGTGGGAAGGCTTTGCATCAGCAGGGACTTGGAATCTCGTCAGAGTTGATTGGAAGATAGCTGGAGCTAAACACAGGGCAATCCTGGAAGAAAACCTGTTAGGGTATGTTCACACGGCTTATCTTGGGGCGCATTTTGCCGCATATTTCATGTCGTATTGTGCTTAATACATGGGGAAATGCGCCCCATAAGTACGGTAATCCATAGCTCTCATAGAGAACTATGGATTATGCCTCCTCTCTCCGCTCGTACAATACGATAGTTTTGTACGGACGGGGAGATAAGTGACATGTCAATTATTTGCGGCGAATATGCGCCACAAGTAATGCATGTCTATGGGGCCCGCGAGCTGCCGATCCCACGGCTCCATGGGAGAAGGCGCGTATTAGCGCGAGCTCCCGAAACACACGATGAACTGTGGAGTGTACTGTACACGCCGCAATACATCGTGTGAACATACCCTTAGATCAGGGGTGTCAAACTGCGGCCCTCCAGCTGTTGGGAAACTACAACTTCCACCATTCATTTGTATAATCTATAACAGTGGGCATGATGGGATTTGTAGTTTCCCAACAGCTGGAAGGCCGCAGTTTGACACCTGTGCCTTAAAGGCTGCAAAAGACTTGAGACTGGGTTGTAGGTTCACCTTCCAGCAGGACAACAACCCTAAACATACAGCCAAAACTACAACGGACGGCTTTAAATCAAAGTATATTCATGTGATAAAATGGCCCAGTCCAATTTCAGACCTAAATCCCATTGATAATCTGTGGGAGGACTTGGAAAGTGCTGGTCACAAACATTCTACAGCCAATCGGACTCAGTTAGAGCTCAGAGCAAAGAATGGGCAAAAATTTCAGCCTCTAGATGTGCAAAGCTGGTAGAGACATCCTTCAATAGACTGCATCTGTCACTGCAGCTAAAAGTGGTCCTACAAAAGTATTGACTTAGGAGGGCTGAGTACATATGCATGTCACAGTTTTTTTTCATTTGGGGAAATTTGGAAAAGCACGTATCATTTTCTTTACACTTCATGTATGGTGCTGAAATAAATAAAGAACACGCACAGCACACACCTAGTGCAAAAACATATATAATGGTGTGGAGTTATGAATGCTCACGTTGTTTACAGTTATGACAACACTCTTTTGATTCTTCATTGCCTGTCGTCGTGTTAGCTCCTGGATCTCTCACGATCCTATATCTGCACCTGGATACTGCTGGTGATTCAATATGTAGGTTGCTAATAAATGTTTCAATACTTCAACTAATAGAACACCAGTTTGTATATTTGATCAAAATTGCCTGATAAATAGTCCAGTCAATAGCACCACTTTTATCCCCACATATACCTTCTCCATTTGGAGATCGATACAACCTGCACTTCTTTACACTTCACAAATACTTGCTACTTTGTGTTGCTATATCACATAAAATATCAGTAAAATGTATTTAAGTTTGCGGCTGTAACGTTTAAGAATGAGGAACATCCTCCCATTCAATTCTATGGGCGTGTCTATGAATATATCAGAATATTTATATATTTTATAGCAATTAGTCTGCAACATAAACTAAATGCAATAGATTTCAGATATTTGCAAATAGAAACAGTTATTTGCTGCTTATACTTGCATGAATGCTGCAGTTGGTGCAGTGGCTGTTGGTGCTATAAGAAAATACTTGTAGCTTGGAAGAAAGCATGATCTATGAATGTGAAATATTCAAAGGGAGTGTATATTTAGATCTTCTGCACCCAGGATAACACCCAGTTATGGAGAAACCCATGAAACCAGAAGTGGCCATCATGGAAAGGAATACTTATGAATGGCTTATGTCAGAACATTCTAGAAAAGCGCCTGTGACATCAAGAGGACTTTTCATCCTCTTGATGTTACTGTAATGGCTGCTTTAGTTGCACGACCAGCCCAAGGTGGAGCAGAAGCTGTATTAAAACTGCTCAAGCAACTGTACAGAAGTATCTGTTATTTTCACACCTCAGGTGAGTAGTTTTGAGTTTTCTATAAATTTTTTCATATGTTTAGAGGTCTCTATGGAGCTCTATTGTTTTTGATTTACTATTTAGGTCGCCATTTTAGAAAAGAGGCTGAAAGTACAGAATGTGTGCTGGAGAATGATTTTCATAGAAAAGTGCCTAAATATACCAAAGCTTTAGGCCATGTCCCCACGGCACCGGTTTGCAGATGGTTTTTCAGACGGTTTGCGGTTTTGCAAACCGTCTGGAAAACCGTCCGCAAACTTTTACACGGGCCACTATGGAAAACCCGTGCAGCAGTCCCCACTGCATGGGTTTTCCACCCGCGGGATGCCCAAAAAAGATTGTACTTGTTCAATCTTCCGTCCAGTTTTCGGACGGAATATGAACAAGTGAATGAGAAGGGGGAGGGTTTTTCTTCACTCATCGTGGAGAAAAGCCGTCCTCCCGCGGCCGTGTGCATGGTACAAAAAACTGACAAATACCGGTTGGAAAAACTGACCAGTGTTTGTCCTGTGCCATGTAGACGGGCCTTTAATGTTATCAGAAAGGATGGTCTTCTGCCCACCATTTTGTTAAAATGGTGAAGGAAAACAAAGCACAGACCCATAATGTGCCATGTAATGCCCTTCATACTATAGTTAGCCAATTTCCAATATGTACATTCCCCTCATGTATGCGATTTGGTGATGGTACAGCTTGAAGCTCTTGGGTCCTTATGCAATCTTCATGACTATATCACCACAGTTATACATTTATGAGGCACAGTGCTGTGGTGGGACCACTTTAGACCCCACAAACCCTGCCATTTTTAAGATGCTCTGATCCAGTTGTCCAGCCATTGTATTGCAGCCCCAGATTTTCTCTTACACACTTTCCGCCATGGTTCATCCTACTTTATACACAATTAATAAAGATGGATAAATTATCATCGTGTCCTACTTTAAGATTTACATGTTTAACATTCCCAAAATTTTTGCTTACACACGCTATGAATCAGACTTTAATTACCACTCAAAGATGTTTTATTGCCCACTAACTAAATAAATTCCCACTCTGTTAACTTTAGAGTGTGGGACAGTACAAATTTTAATTGCACCTTTTTCAATTTTGGTTGATGTACATAAGGGCCTAAAAATCATTAAAAGTATTTTGACAGGCACATAATGTTTCGCTAAACGCTGTTTATGTAGTTAAGGTTGCATACTATTCTTGTATGAACTAATGTTGGTCTGGCTTTTGTAAGGTCGGCCATGTCCCCTTCTCTGGGATTGATTGCCTGATATTTCATTCAGCCCTTTTGGGACACGCCCCTTGGATGGGACACACCCCCTGTACTTTGATTGGCTGTCTGCATTCTCTTCTCTATGAGCTGTAAATTGAAAGTGAAAATAGCTGCTGTCTGTGTTCTCATAATAATGGTTGCATGAGCTCTCTATGCCTCTTCTCCCATTGATAGCCCTATGTGAAGGGTCTGGGCAATTACTGATTCTCTAGATGCTAGATTCACTCTCCCTCCCCCCCCATATAACACAGTCTGATACACAGCTCTGCAGCTCCCCCCTCTGTTAACAGGCAGGAGGTAGAGGGGGAGCAGTTTGCATTCTTCACATTTTTTTCATCAGTTCAGGCTGTATGTATAACTGTTTACAGCAATACAGGTGTTATGGTTACAAGGAGCTTGTGGAGGGAGGCAACAGCTCGGCATGCATGAGTACTGACCACTTCAGGAGTTCTACAGAGCTGTGACATCCTCTCCCTTCCTCTGCTCACACAGAATGATGATGTCACTAGTCTTCAGTTAGGGGAGACACGTATACTGGGAGGAGAGACACGCCTACTGGGGGGAAAGATCTGCCCCTTAATTTGAAGCTGCAAGAAAGAGTGAAAGCTTAAGATGCTCATGAAAGCCTGTAATGAGAAAACCACTTTAAGGACAGAGCATTTTTTTATGGGTTGACACATATCAGTGCTTTTATTTTGCATGACAAGATGTACTTTCTAATGGTGTCATGCACTATACCATAGTATGTACTTTGAAACCGCAAGAAAATTCTAAATGAGTCAAAATGTGACATCATTTTTGTACGGCATTCACTCTCCTGTACAAATGATGTGTTTGCTGTACTCTGCAGGTTGATCCAATTCTGGCAACACAAAATATGTAGGATTTTCGTTATGCTATAGAACCATAAAAAAATCCAAACATTTTCTATTTTTGAAATAGTGCCACTTTCTGCGGCCAATAACTTTTTTGCACTTTTATCCACAGTCCTGTTTGATGGTGCGTTTTTTGCTTGCTGAACTGTAGTTTTTATTGGTACCATTTTGGGATAGATGCAACTTTTTGATAACTTTTATTCCAATTTCTAGAGTACCCGAAATGACCAAAAAAAACCACAATTTTGGCGTTGGAATTTTATTTCTTTCTTTTACGGTGATCAGCATACAGGATAAATGAAGTCATATTTTAATAGATCAGACTTTTTTGGACACGGCGATACAAGTTATGCTTAACTTATTTATACATGTAAAATAGTAAAAGGGGGGTGATTTTAACTTTTAATATATATATATTTTTTACACTTTTAAACTTTTTTCACTTTGAGACCCTCTAGGGTGCTCGACCACTAGGGGGCGCAATTATGTGTACACTGGTTTGTATTGTATTAACAATAAGGTGTGTGCAAAGATGCCAGTTTAACGACTTCCTGCCTGTGGCATGAAGTAGTAAAACGAAGAACATGGCGATGGAAGCCTTCACAAGGCTTCCAGCCACCATATAAACCAATTGGGGCCCCGCAATCTCGGCACGAGGGCCCTGATCAAAGTGAGAGAAGGTGCACAGCACAGTTTCTCACTCATTTAGACGCTGCGTCTGTGATCGTCGTGGCGACAAGTGAGTTAAACAGCATGGAATGGAGCGGTCTCCATTCCATGCGGTTAACTATGGGTGTCAGCTGCAATTAGCAGCTGGGCCCGCCGCCTGTGTAGTGGGACTGCGTACTTAGCCCCTTAGTAACCCTGGGACGTAAGCTTATGTCCAGTGTCGTTAGAGGGTTAAAGGAGTGTTGATTGCCTTTGCCTACAATTTTAAAGCCAAATAAATCTTACCATATGTATTGTTGTTTTTAATTTGCTTTATTTCAGAGTTCGAGACGTTCTTATTTCCTGCTGTTAAAACCCCTCCATCACCAAATCCCTCTAACAGGCTAAGCTAGGAATAGCAGAGCTGGTATGCCAATCACTTCGGTAGAACCTCCCACAACCTCATAGACCAATAAAAATGCATCTCACTTGCACAGTACTATTGTGGGATAGTGGAACAGTCGCATTGTGTTAACTCAGTAAAATCATGTGTGAGACTTATAATTTTCAAGTATTCTATTGCATTCTACTGTTTGGCCACAAGATGCCACTGTTTCCGGTTTCTGCTGTATGCAAATGAGAGATAACTGTCAGGAGGAAGCAGCAGCCATCTTGGAGAAGTAGTGGAGAAGACTCAGAGAGATCAGGAGCTGAGCGAGGATCAACTCAACTTTCTGCATGGACACTGCTGCCTGAGAGAACTCCAGGACGGAAAGGACGCTTTGCAGAGACTGAAAAGAGCAACTGCATCTGAAATATTGGCTCCATCAGCAGGAATCTGCACCTCAGAGCAGGAACTGCCGGCCATCACAAGTTACCTCAGTCACATGCATGCATGCCACCGAACTCAGGACTGTCAGAAGGCCTGTAGTTAGTTTAGATAGGGCCAGTTTGTTTCAGGCCATAAGGGGGTCTCTAAGTACGCCTTTCTATTTGGGACTTTGAAGAGGGCTTATTCCAGCACAGATATTCATGCGACTGGTTCACCAGAGAGAGAGTGTGTATTATATGTGTATATAGTGGGAAGCGGGTAAACTTGGTTAAGTTGTAAACTGTTGTGCTGCACTGCGAGCGCGCCTTTGAGTGGCCCCACACGTGATCATTCCTGTTTGTTTGTAGGGTATTAAAAGGTAACGGGTGTTCATCCTTTCCGAATCCCATGGGTCGGAAAACTCATCAAGCATCCAGAGGATACACACCTGGCGGTGCGCTGTGCAGCACAAGGGTCTCGGGCACGCGTTTGTACACAAGTGTTTGGGGGATCTATTCCCCATACTTTTCTAGAGAGTTCAGTAAATCAAACTGTTGTTGAACTGGTGTTGGAGTCGGTTCCTTCGTCCGTGACTTCGCTGTATTCTGGAAAACCTAATTGAAAAGAGAAGAAAACACCTAGCAAAATTAAATGCAATTCGTGTCCAGAAACCTCTTAGCCAATGATTAGCACTACCAATGATAATAAAGAGGAAAAACTGGCCCTAAAATATAACTTGTATTAAATAATCACTGATAAAATACACAAATTAATAACAAAAGCCTCTTGGACACAAATGGGAGAACAGACACAAAAACGGGGACCAAGGTAAATAAACGCTCCTGTCCGCAACCTCACCCTAACAATATAGGGTCTTAACAATTCATGGTCCCATCCCTACATGTTTCGATCATCCAAACAATAAAACATTGGTCTCTTCAGGGGACAATTTGGAAAGAATAGATTCAATGGACCAAAATGCGGTAAAAATATATGAGATAAGTATGTAAGGTAAACAAATAGAAATACCGGGTGGGACCAGATTGGTACCGTATAAACCAAATGTATAAAGTTGTTTTTGATATTAAGATACCAAATACCTGATACCAATGAATTCAGTGTATAGATGTAAACCGCTTCACAGATAGAAACTAACTCACCAGGTATGTTAGCAGAGAACGAGTCCATCTCCCGCCCTGTAAGGGCAGCGCAGCATCGGCTGTCAGTACAAGAGACGTCCCCATTTTTGTGTCTGTTCTCCCATTTGTGCCTAAGAGGCTTTTGTTATTAAGTTGTGCATTTTATCAGTGATTATTTAATAAAAGTTATATTTTAGGGCCATTTTTTCCTCTTTATTCCCATTCTGGAAAACCTACCTCGGTTCTCTGTTTACAACTTGGCATAGTCGGCAGGATACAGCGATCGTTATGGACGGGGAAGCGACGGGAGATCTTCCCCCGGTGTCAATGGCGTTGGCCCAGAGCCAAGTTCAGGGTGTCCCTATAATGCCCGCCCAAGTGAATAATGTCCTTTTAGGGCTGCTATTGCAATCCCTCTCCATATTTGATGGGGAAAAAAAATGACGCTGCAAGACTGGACAGAAAGGGAGCATAGCACAGTTAAAATATGCAAATTAGCTCCAGAATTGGGGGTGGAGATACCTTTGGGGGCCTTAGAGGGGGATGTTAGGTGAACATTGACGATACAGCTCGAGTCCGAGAGGGACATGCTGGAGAAAATATTCTCACTTTTTCAACCGGCCACAAAGAGAGGGCGAGACCCTCATGCAGTACTCTAATGCCCTACAGGAAACATTGAACGAAATAAGGCGACGAGACCCAGTGGGCATGGGGACTTTCCGGGATGTTGGTAAGTTACTAAGAGATCAGTTCATTGTGGGACTGTACAATAAGTCCTTAAGGGACCCGAATGACGGTTGACATGATGTTTTATAATGCTTACTTAGCCACCGTAGAGAGAAACCCACGCCCGTAATGGTAAAGGCTGTAAGTAGTGCTGATGCAAGCAGCGAACCGGGGAACTCAGAGTGTTTAACGGATGTGGTCCAGGCTTTGCGGACGGAGTTGAGAGAACTACGGCCGGAAATGTCCCAGATGAAGACAGAACGGCTACAAGTTCCGGAAATTACCTCCACCTCCCGCAGCACCCCTTCTAGAACAACTCCACAGCGGGGACCCACCACAAGGAGACCCACCATCAGGTGTGCAGAGATCTAGGGAGCTCCTCTGCTGGGCTTGCCAACGGTACAGCCACATCTCCAGAGAGTGTCTTGAATGTGTAGAGGCAGAGCCAGGGGTTAAACTACCTACCACTGCAGTAGCTGGGTGTCCTGTGGTGGTGCAACAGAAGCTAAAGCCCATGCATGGGGAGAATGACCTCTATGCCAGCAGTTCCATTATGGAAGCTGAGCTAGAAGGCCAGAAAGTAGGTTGCCTAGTTGATACAGGGTCAGAGTGCACCCTGATGCTGTTATAATTCTTTTGAGAGACGGAAGATGGCAGTGTCATTAGGCTGATGGCAGCCAATAATGGTGAGATGAATGTTCAAGGGATAGTCTGGATGCAGGTCCGATTGTTTGGACAAGACCTTGGCAAGAAGGGATCGCTAGTGGATCACTCATCCCGGAGGGGATAGGATGTGACACTCGGCATGAACAGGCTCAGAGACCTAGATCACCATCTCTATGCTAAAGAGGGAGAGGGGCCAAGGTATTGGCAGCAGGTCATCATGCACCAGCCAACTCAGAAGGTCCTACAACAGATGGTGAGGAGCTACAGTCTGCGGAAGAGTCCCACCTCTGGCCGACCCATTGGTCATGTGAAAATGCCATCGAAAGCCCTGATCAAGATCCCGCTTTGACATGAACAAATATTGATGTTGCCAGTGGGGACCAGAAGGGAGTTGAATGGGCTGGAAGTCTTGATTGAACCAGTCTCGCAGGAAGAGTCACAGGACCGCCCACTGGTAGCTCGGGCCCTTGCCACTGTGGAAAGTTGGTGTGTACCTGTGAGATGCCTCAATGTCATGGACAGCGAACTGACTGTTCCCGCGAGTATCCTGTTTTCTGAAGTCTACGTTCCCAGAGAGGACATCTCCCGGCTAGGGGATGTCATGCTATTGCTCGACAAGAGGTCGGCCTGGACCTATGCTGTAGGGGTTCGGCAGAGTGAGCCTCCGACAGTGGAATGGAATCATGGCTCAGATGGGGATTGACCGTGGGGCCCTGACTCCGGGGCAACAACAGCTGCTGGAAGATACCCTTTGGGAGTTCCAGGAGGCGTTCTCGAGACATGATGAAGACTTCGGGTGTGCTTCTACCATTGAGCATGAAATCCCTACAGGCAATGCTATGCCCATCAGAGAACGGTAACGGCAAATTCCACCTAAGATGTACCAGGAAGTGAAAGATATGTTGGTCAGTATGCTGGAGAAACAGGTGATCCAAGAGAGTCAAAGTCCCTGGCCTGCTCCTGTGGTCTTGATGTGGAAAAAGATGTGACAAAACATACAGGTGGCTTCACGGACTAGTGTACTGTCCCAATTTGTTCAGCGTCTGAAGCGTGTCTCAAGTGTCGGACCTGTGGGTTAAGTAAGATCACTGAACAGCGGGCTCCCGGACAGACCATCCAGACATCTGCGCCCCTAGGGCTCCTTATGATTGACTATGTACAGATTGGATACTGTCTGGTCATGACGGACCATTTCACGAAATATACAGTGGCTGTACCCACTAGGGGTCAGACGGCAGAGTCTGCCGCCGAGTTGGTCTGCAAACACTTTATACAGGTGTTTGGGTGCCCACCGAGGATACATTCTGATCAGGGAGCATGTTTCCAAGAGGCCCTAATGAGTTAACTGTACCAGTTGTATCGGATTGAGCGTTCCCGCACCACCCCGTATCATCCTCAGGGGAACAGAGCATGTGAGCGGTTTAACCGCACTCTGATCCAGATGGCCAGAGTATCTGCCTGAACTGATGTGGGCCTATAATAATAGGATGCACAATACCACAGGTTTTTCCCCACACATGCTGATGTTCAGAAGATCGGGGCGGGAGATTGAGGATCTCCACCAGGGCTGGGACAATGGGTAGGAGAAGGTAGGTGACTGCCTAGGGCACCACCCATCCCAGGCAGGAAAGGGGGCACAAATAGGCATGGAGTGGGCTGAATTTTCCATTTGAGGGGTGCTTTGTGCCTTATTTGCCTAGGGCACCAGAATACCTTGTCCCATCCCGACCAGTACCACCACGTGGGTACAGGAACACCGCCGCAGGCTGAGAGCAGCGCACAAGGTTGTAGGAGAACACCTGAAACAAGTGGTACATCCTAACCCGCGGCCCGTGCAGAGAGACAGGTATCTCCCAGGTGATCGGGTGATGGTCAGAGTTAAGAGGCCATCTGGAAAGTTGGATGGGAGGTGGGAGACGGTTGCATATGTGGTCAAAAGAAGAGTAGACCCTGCCATCCTAGTCTGTGAGGTAGAGTCGATAGGGAAAGGGGGCCCCTTCCGAAATCTGCACCGAAAGATGTTAAGGCGCTGTAATTTTGAAGTGCCCGTGTCTGCGCACGAAGTACCTACCTCCGCCCTGCAAGCCCCAGAAGTTGAGGAATGGTGGGCTGTCCCTGTTCCGGTCTCAACTGAGATTCTGACAATGGCAAGCTTGGAGCAGTAAACAAGTCTTTCAACAGGGGATGTGACTTAAGTCCCTGAGCCTGTAGCCCCACGTAAGATGCCTAGGTCCAATACTGGTGTACCCCCAAGAGCTATGTGCAAGACGAGTTTGTGTGGGGAGGGTTGTCGAGGACACCAACTTCTAGTGGGGTGGTATGTGGGAAAGTGGAACAGTCGCATTGTGTTTACTCAGTAAAATCATATGTGTTACTTATAATTGTAAAAGTATTCTGTTGCATTCTGCTGTTTGGCCACAAGATGCCACTGTTTCCGGTTACTCCTGTATGCAAATGAGAGATAACTGTCAGGAGGCAGCACCAGCCATCTTGGAGAAGCAGTGGAGAAGACAGAGAGATCAGGAGCTGAGCGAGGATCGACTCAACTTTCTCTGAATCTATTAGACTCTGAACTGTGAGTTGCTCTGGAGAAAGAGAAGTGTCTGCTGTTTGCACGGACGCTGCTACCTGAGAGAACTCTAGGACGGAAAAGACGCTTTGCAGAGACTGAAAAGAGCAACTGCATCTGGAATATTGGCTCCATCAGCAGGAATCTGCACCTCAGAGCAGGAACTTCCGGCCATCGCAAGGTACCTCAGGCACATGCGTGCACGCCATTTAGATAGGGCCAGTTTGTTTCAGGCCATAAGGGGGTTTCAAAGTATGCCTTTCTATTCGGGACTTTGAAGAGGGCTTGTTCCAGCACCACTATTCACGCGACCTGTTCGCCCACGAGAGTGTGTGTATTATATGTGTATTTAGGGGAAAGCGGATTAACTTGGTTAAGTTGTAAACTGTTGTGCTGCACCGCGAGCGCGCCTTTGAGCGGCACCACATGCGATCGTTCCTGTTTGTTTGTAGGGTATTAAAAGGTAACAGGTCTTCGGCATTTCCAAACCCCCTGGGAAAACTCATCGAGCATACAGAGGATACACACCTGGCGGAGCGCTGTGCAGTACAAGGGTCTCAGGCACGAGTTTTTACACACGTGTTTGGGAGATCTGTTCACCATACTTTTCTAGAAAGTTCAGTAAATCAAATTGTTGTTGAACTGGTTTTGGAGTCTGTTCCTTCATCCATGACTTCGCTGTATTCCGGGAAACCTACCTCGGTACTCGGCTTACACTGTTGCTAATTTTTCTGTCAGCTGTATATAGCTTTTAAGACCACCATTCGGGCCTTCTATTGTGTCACACAGTGCGTGCTCTAATCTTTCAAAATACAACACACAATGCATCTCATGTAGACCAGAAGTCACTCTCGCCATGCCTTCCTATTGGACTGACACTGAGTATCTCATAGAAAAGCTCAAAAGATCAACTTCTGGTTCACACAGCAAGTGTTATTGGCTTTCACAAGGCAGACCCAACTTAAGACCATGGTCACACATACTATATACAGAAACCCGTAAACAAAATCATCTGCTAAACTCGGCATCTGAGATGCATTTCTTTTGATCTAATGATGAAAAGAACGATTGATACTTTAATAGAAGTGTTTTATGTATTTGACAACTGATCTGTGCCATTAATTCCCCATTGCTGACGGATACAGCATATTGTAGTTAAGATCCTAAACAACAATAGATTACGTTTTGTGAACAAAGAATAAACCTGGATTACAGAACTGGGAAGACATTGCGACATCTTGATTGACAATGCACCTTCTGAAATGATGCTACCTTTTTTTTGCTCGCTGAACCCCTCTTAGGTTTTAATGTTTATGCTCCTTGTCTCTTGAGCCGACAATAAGAACATTTCAGATATCTTTAACTCCCACCAGTAAATTCCATTATCCAGTCTTCTGTTGACTGTCCCATAATGCTCTGCCCTCCCTGCATGAGGCATTAGAGTCCAGAGTGCATTCCATCTCTTCTGCTACACTGTGCTGAATCTACACTATTTCTTCTCCCTCCGAGCCTGAAGCCTCATATCACAGACGGACGCCATCTACTAACTCCAATAAATTTCACCATGCTGTGTCTCTGCATCTAGTAGGCCTTGCCTCATTTATTCAGAAATGAGCAATTGTCATGGCAACGGCAGGCCTCACTTGGCATTGCTCATCTAAAAGTGTAATGATTCTGTAAAACCAGAGTCCCACGTACACCTCCCAAAAAATAAAAATTGCCTTTCCTTTCCATCCTAAGCACATCATTCTGAAATCACACAATATCTATCAATTTCTGTAAAAATGTTTTCAATCCATTTTGAAAATGGCTTCTTCTTCAACACTGCACTGGCTTCAAAATGGTAGTAATATGGAACTCTCTCGGTCTGTTCCTCACAAGACATATTCCTAGATGTTCAAGGCATCCGCTTGATACACATCATTCACCACACACAAAATGTTAAGCACAGTACCTGCTATTTGATTAAGTCACACAATGTTTTCAAGTGTTATACCCAATTGCCAACACATTATAAAAACAGGTAATAAGGTAGAACGTGTTAGACGAGAGAAAAAAAATAGCAGTAAATGAATATGTAAAAGTGTTCACCCACCCAGGGATAGTAAAATGACAAAACAGAATAATAAAATGTATACATTTAAGGCAGGGAGAATAATACAATGAAATCAAATGTATATTCATGACTATATTGTCACTATTCTACATAAATCATACACTGAGCTGGGTGGTAGCATCTTCACATAGGTTTTAAGTATTAATTTACATATATACTTCATGCTAAAATGTTTTTGTCATGTTCTGATCTCTGGGGCTGTGACTATAGACCGGTATTTCTTTACACATGATTCCACCATAAACATCAGATTTGGATAAAGATTCTTATGAATGAGCCAATGCAACAAGTCACTACCTTCGACCCACCATTCATTTCATCCTAATATCCTGCAGTGTTTATCTAAAAGAAGTCAAAAACCCTCATAAGCCAGGAGAAAATTTTCCTCATATGAGGGTAAAAAAATCCTCCCCATCTCCAAATACTGCAGACTGTGACTATAGATAGGCGCCACATGTGACTCTACCATAAATATTGGAAAGTTCAATACAGATTCTTATGAGTGCAAAGGAAATGCAGAAAAAAAAGTCAATGGCCTCTGCCATTCCCATCAGCCTAATATCCTGCAGTGATGATCTAGAGCAGTGGTCTCAAACTGTGGTCCTCCAGCTGTTGGGAAACTACAACTCTCATCATGTCCACTGTTATAGATTATATAAATGCATGATGGGAGTTGTAGTTTACAAACAGCTGGAGGGCCGCAGTTTGAGACCACTGATCTAGAGCATGTGTCAAGCTCAAGGCCTGTGGGCCCATCACCTCTTTTTATTTGGCCCACAATCTTATACATAGTGAGCAGGGGTAAACAAGGTTAAAACGCAGCTGGAGCACTCCACTTATCTCAGAGGCTGCAGCCTTTAGCAGAGGGAGCAATCTTGAACTTGGAACTCTGGCAGGCACCTTCACACTGCTCTGTTCAGAAATTCACAGGATATGGCCCAACCCAAGCATCCAGGTCACCCTTAAATGCAGGAAGCTTGGTGCTAAAGAGATTATACATCCTTATTGGACATCTTGATCTTTTACTACTTATAAGTCCTAATACTGATACTAACATCATCCTCAGTGAAAATAATTTGACATTCCGGATCTAGAGGAAGGCAAAAACCCCCATGAGGCAGGAGTCAATTTTCCTAATTTTAGGAAAAAATTCCTTTTAGACTCCAGATGTGGGAACAAATAAGCAAATATGGGGTTATGACTATAGGTAAGAATTTCTTTATACACGAATATAGAGTCTTGTGGATGAGCCAATGTACAAAGTCACTGCGCTCTGCCATCAAGTTCCTTGTTGAGGAAGGCAAAAACACCCATAAGCCAAGAATCAGTTTACCTCGTAACCGGAAAAGAAATTCCTTCTTGACTTTAATTAGGGCATTCAGGATCAATGGCCCTTCTCCACAAGAGTAATAACCATAACTTGTCATATTCTTACCCTTATGAAGGGCATCTAGGCCTCTTTTGAACTCCTTCTATTGATGTACCATAAAAACTCTCTCAGACAAAGAGCTTCATAGTCTCAATACTCTGACAGTAAAGAATCCACATCTGTGGCTGTGTAGAAAGATTTTTTTCCAGAAAATATCAGAATATATTGTAGTCACAACAGTGACATATTTATTATAGGGTTCATGATTAGGAACCTTGTTTTTGCCTGAAGATATAAAATGGACTGGACTTCTGTGCCAACATTGTACCAAAAATGGTGTTAAAATTGGATGCACCAAATATATTACATAATGTGCACTTCTAGGAAAACTTTGGTGCATCTTCTGCCTGATCTATTTTCTGGTTGTCTAAATTAAAGGGGGTAAAATAGCAATTGACCCCAATAGGCCATCGACTTCATGTTTCTAACATTTTTTTTTTTTATCAAAGTGAATGATTTACATAATCTAATTATATGCCTTCACAGATGAGCTCTGTTTTGGTTTCACCTTTCAAAATCAAAACTTCACAATGACACTTCCACGGACTTCAGTATCAGGGAGTGACACGGGAGCCCAAACCCGTTAACACATTAAATGAGATGGAAGCCATGGAAAAAGGCATTATAGACACCACTCGACTATTACTACAGATGGATAATCCACGAGTACCAATCTTGTATTTAGTCCCAAAAAATCCACAAGTCACTACACAACCCCCCCCGGTCGCCCGTTAGTGTCAGGCTTAGGCTCCATATTTCAACCACTGGCCACATATGTTGACACACGCTTACAAGGGATTGTCAGACAACTTCCACGATGCCTGAAGGATACCACTGATTTTCTCAATAGACTCAAACAAATTGAGAGAGTGGAGGGTATGATACTTTGCACCTTCGATGTAAAAAGTCTGTACACGAATATCCCAGTTGAAGAGGGTATGGAAGCAGTCAGAGAAAAATTGATACTTGATCCTAAATTAACTAATGAACACATAGCATTTCTTATGGATCTGCTTGATGTGATTTTGAAGAAAAATTACTTCCGATTTGGTACTGACTTTTACCTGCAGCGGCAGGGGACCTCGATGGGGTCCCCTGTCGCTCCAGGGTATGCGAATATTTTTATGGAAGCCATTGAGGCTAAATACATCATGCAGAGTAAATGGGCCAGTTGCTTGAGAACCTGGCTCCGCTTTGTGGATGATGTATTCGTTGTGTGGACAGGAACAAGAGTTGAGTTGGACTTGTTCCTGGAGTTCATAAATTCTATACATCCACTACTTGAATTCACTATGACTGTCAGTGAGTTGAGGATAAGTTTCCTCAATGTACTGATAGAAGTAAAGAATGAGAAATTTGAAACCACATTATATGTGAAAGAGCTTGATCGTAATAACTTGTTACATGCCAAAAGTCAGCATGCTCCAAAAGTGATCAAGGCCATACCTAAAGGGCAGTTCATTCGTACAAGAAGAATCTGTTCCACAGATGAAGAGTATGAGTGTAAGAGATTATCCCTGATTGAGAAGTTTGTACATCGAGGGTATTCACGAGAAGAAGTAGTAAAGGTTAGTTTAGAAGTAGGTAATATGAAAAGAGAGGAATTATTAATATCAAGAAAAAAAGGAGGAAGAGAAACGTCTGAGCTACATTTCAGTATATGATACACATGCAGAACTAGTGAGAAAAACTATACTAAAACACTGGTACATTGTTCAAAGTGACCTCAAGTATGGACACCTTTTTAATGAGTCCCCGAATTTTATATATCAGTGAGGTAAAACAATAGGGAACAGTATTGTACATTCAGATTAAACGAAAAAACCATCACGTCAACCACTATTACCGAAGCAGAGAAGCGGGACCGTCTCCTGCTTGTCGTGTCAAAACTGCAAGGTAATAATTAAGGGTGACCAAATCTCTCATCCCATGAAGGGTTTCCTAATAAAAATAACTGGATATGTTACATGCAACACTAATAATGTCATTTATTTATTGAAATGCCCATGCGGTAAACCATATATTGGGCAAACGACACGTAGCATAAAAGGGAGGCTCAATGAGCATAAGTCGCAGATTAGGTTGTTTCAAACAAGACAGACAAAGGAGGGACTAACGAAGGACCAAATAGAGAAGAAAGATACTAAAAAGAGATTTGGGGAATCCTCAGTTGCCAGGCACTTCTTTGAATTCAGATACACCGTCTCAGATTTGAGATGGTGTGTACTGGAACAAGTTGAAGGGTCTGATCCGGAACAAATTAAAAATCGCTTATTGCAGCGGGAGGTGTACTGGATAGTAAAGATGGAGGCATTATCCCCCAATGGACTAAATGAAGAATGTCATTGGAATTCATATCTATGACTTCGTTCTCACCAATGCGTTAGTTACCTTTCCTTTCCGTAGCTCTTAAATGTGTACATTGTCCTGGGAGTTAGTTGCAGTGAGGATCGTAACTGCATGAACCTGTAGAGTACCCGTAGATAAGTTGTAGCGTGCATGCTCAATAGAAGAGAGAGAGGATTGTACGGGCATAACACAGAAGGGCAACGACCTCCTGCACTAAGTAACAGGTTTCGTTTTAATATAGGAGTATATTTGTTTTAAGTGTAAGTTTAGGATGTTTGTAATGATGAAAGAATATTAAAATGAGTATGATAGCCTGAGGTATATGAATACTATATATAGGTATGACTATTGGTCTGCCATTATGCTTGACAAAGGGGGCGTGTCCTGCCCCCGAAACGTAGCGTTTGGACATTGTCTTACACACCGAGATGCAAGCGAGGTGTGCTGCCGAGATCTGAGCAGGACACGTATGGTCCGTTGAAAGCGGCTACAAGCTACGCTCTCCTAGCGTGAAGCGAAGAATCGCTGTGATAAAGGAGGAGACGTATATGGACTGGACTTCAGGTCATGTATAGATTCATTATTATATGAATGTGGATGAAATCTATATCCTTGTCTAAGAAGATATTAAAATTGAAAGGAAAGATTTGGCTGTGGTGACATTATCTCATTTACCTTTCAAAACACATTAAAGATCCAATGTTTAGGGACAAAAGCCCTTCACAACCAACTGGATTAACATTTAAGGTGAGCATACAGGTGGTTGCATGATACAAGAAGTGCCCATATTAGTTTTCAGAATGTATCCAAGCACAACCTTAACAATATGTGCCATTTACATTCTGTTAAAATACAATCTAGTGAAGTGTTATGATATTTATTTGCGTAGTATAATGCCGCTTTGTGTTAAAAATGTATAGGAAGGCTCACGTCCACCTACTGAGCTGAGACACGCTTCAGTACCAAGTGTAGTTGAAAAGGCTCCTACAGGAGATAGCTATTTTTATGCTCAAAGCACTGAAAACTTTTTAAATCAACTCTTTACGACATTTGAAAAGTTTTTGTATTAACTAACTTTTTTAACTTAATTAACTTTTTTAAAGGGTTTGTTCTGTGCCTGCTGAACAGGACTGTTAAAGACAAAAAAATTCATTCAACATCAAGCTGCTTCTCCGGTGTGCTTCAACAGTACCCCACCAATAACATCTTTGTCTACATATACTGTATGATATGTGATTGGCTGCAGGGTCACATGAACCCTGGATGTGACATAATTAACGAAGAGCTGGATCACTGGAACAACAGTGGCTTTATGGGTGAATTCTTTTGATTTTTTTTTTACTGTGCCAACCAGTTTTATTTTTAACCCTAGAAATTTCCTTTAAGAAGGTGTTCTTAGTTCCAAAAATAATGAATGCTCATCAGCCCATTAGAGTATGATAAAAAATAGAGGGGAAAATATTGTATATTGTAAAGCCTCTCGTTCCATCGCTGCGGCTGTCCTGGTGAATCTGCATGATTAGGTCACCGCTCAGTCTTCACATGACCCTGTAGCTATACACAGGCCATAGCGGTCTCTTTCTAGATATACCACGTGATAGTCACAGCCTGTGATTAGCTGGACGGTCAAATGAAATCTGAACGGGGACATCATCGGCTACGATCACCAGGACAGCGGTGGTGCGTGAATGAAAGAGCCTACAGGGTAAATTTTTTATTTAATTTTTAATCATCCCTTAATGGACTGACAAGCATTTATTAGTTTCAGGACACACCGTAAGAATGCCTTATCTTATCTTCACTCTGCAATAAACGTGGATTTTATTTGCATCAAGCTGAGCTGGACTTCATCTCCTTACTATTGTATCTCGCTTGCCAGCGTGTCCGTGCTTGCAGAAAGGTGTTCGGGTGAGCTGGATTTATTTCATTCATTCATCTACTGATTGGCTTTCTTCCGTGCTCCCCGACACAAATTTGCCTACACATATATGGAGAGTGAAGTTTTGGAGGCTGGTGCTAATGTTGAAAATGGATCGGTCGACGTTGATATAGCCCCACAGACTATTTTTTGTGTTATGGATATTCATGATTGTAGATCACGCGTCGACAAAAGCACCATTATTTTCAACAGCGCCGCTAAAGACGTCCAAGATACCCTAGATGTTAAAATTCACATGGCACAACTGGAAAAATGCCTTAATCTTGAATTAAGAACTTGGTGGGATTTAACCACACTCAACAACTATATCAAAAAACAGATGATACCGCGGGGGTTACGCATAAGAAAATTTCCCACATCTAACTATCCGGAAAGCTTTAAAAAGGAATGGGAGAATATCCTGAGTGACTGCTCTATCAAACTGATGTGTCTTATCGTGGACCATGAACAAACCATGCTAACGGAGGTACGTGAAAAAATACAAGTTTTACAAGAGATTATTACACCGTTTAAACAGTCACAGGACTTTATTCTGTTAGATAAAAGGATTAAAAGTAATCTTGAAAAACTTGAGAATACCATCACAGAGACAAAACAGATTAAATTCTTACGTGATTTGCAAGACTATAAAATGGGTCAGATTTACAGCTGGTCCTCAGAATCTGCAGGTCCGATGCCACGGTCTCTATAAACGAATAATACAACGACTACAGCACGCCAGTATGCCAAAGGTGGGTTTAGCTCAACTGAGGTTGAGTCCTCAGCCACCGCATCAGAAACTTTGGATAATGTTGACTCTACACACACTAACGCAGTTGTTAAAAACAAACGCAAAAGTTCAAAAAATGCAGAGCGGGCCGAAAACACAGCAGATTCTCAGCGCTATCCAAAACGCCAGCAGAAAAAGAAAAAATAGAGACTAATAATGTTCAAGTTTTCAATTTATCTTCTAAAATTCTTTCTGAATCACAATTTATGTTATTGTCACGTGGACTATCATTTTCCCCCACTCATCACTTTAATGTCTATCGTACTATTTTAGATGTTAACAAATTTGCCAGGGATGTTACCATACGCAGACATTTCGATTTGTTACATGCTAATGATGTTCAACAAAATATAGCTACTAATAATGTTCCACCTGCACAATCCTTTTCGTTTTCTGAACTTATTGCTATTTACAGTCTCTAGAAAGCCAAAGTGCCAACATTTGTGTAGATGAACCTTCTCCCTCAGATTACAACATTAAAAACAGATACTTCTACCCAATACAATCACGTACACCATCACTAGACCACTTTCAAGAGGAGGTTGAGAAAGCATTAGTACAGCTTTCTTAAACTATTAGGCGTACACCAGACAATTTAACTGTGTCTGAGAAAAAAGCTCTCATGCAACTGGAGGAGATGTCTGACATTGTTATTCGACAGGCAGATAAGGGTGGGGGGGGGTAGTGATATTGGATAGAGAGATCTATAGACGTGGCAACCTTATATTACTATCGGATAATACTACCTATAGGGTTCTTACATCTGACCCTACGAATTTATTCACAAAAAAAACTAAATAAATTGATACAGGAAGGTTTTGATTTGGGGTTTTTTACGAAAAAGCAAAAAGAACTTATAGTTCCTTCATCTCCTGTTGTGGCGATTTTTCATTCTTTTCCCAAAATTCACAAGGTGGGATTCCCTCCACCTCTACGTCCCATCGTAGCTGGTATAGTGTCCTTAAATGGAAATTTGTCAGGGTGGCTGGACAACTATTTACAACCGTTAATAAGAAAAATACCTGGTTTTCTAAAAGATTCCACAGATGTCCTCAATTCTTTTGTGGACTTCCACTGGAGTCCTGAATTCTCATGGATTACAGCCGATGTCCAATCACTGTATACCATCGTTCCCCATGAGGCTGCAGTGTCTGCTTTAACATGGTTTCTTGATATCTATAGTGATTATCAACCCGCATTTAAAGAATTTTTGTTGGATGTTTTACTTTATCTTCTAAAACATAATTTTTTTAAGTTTGAAGATACTTTTTATTTACAGATTACGGGAGCTCCCATGGGGGCCAAGTTTTCGCCTTCCATAGCGAATATTTATATGGCCTGGTGTGAGCACAGGTTTTTGTTTTCTGAGGTCAATCCTTTTTTATCTGATATTGTTTGGTATGGCCGCTACATCGATGACCTCCTCATTGTGTGGGGGGGTGATGTGGCGGCCATACCAAACAATATCAGATTTCTTCAATTTGAATTCTTTATCATTAAAATTTGTATTTCAATCTCATACTTCAACTATTGATTTTTTGGATTTGACTCTCAAGGGAGATTGCAACTGTGTCTCTATTAAAACTTTCAGAAAAAACACTGCGGGTAACACGATTTTACATTCAGAATCATGTCACCCCAGACATACCATAAAGACTCTTCCGGTGGGTGAGATGCGTAGAGCTAGGTGTAATTATACCAACACAACAGACTTTCTAAAAGAAAGTTCTGAGATTGAGCAAAGATTAAGAGCTAGAAAATATTCTCGTTGGAGTTTAAAACGTGCTAAACAGGTGGCACTACATAAAACATGTAATAGTCTGCTATCTAAACAACATCAACCGGTCAGTAATATTTCTACTTCTAAAACTCCTATAGTGTTTACTACCATATATAGTACGGAATTTCCTATTATTTCAGATATTTTAAAAAAATTTCTTCCCATACTTACCTTAGATCCACTTCTATCCGATTGTTTTTCAGGAGGTTTCAAATGTGTTGCCAGAAGGGCACCCACATTAAGGCAACGTCTTTCACCCAGTTTGCTTCAGGGCCTTCACAACAAACATCAACATGGTTACGTTTTCCTGGGTGTTTTAGATGTGGCCATAGTAGGTGCATTTGTTGTAGTGTACTCAGCCAATCCTCCACGTTCAGGTCACTGCAGACAGACAAAGATTATTCTATCAAACAATATATAAACTGTAATACCAAATACGTAATTTATTTAGTAACCTGTCTCCAATGTTGCGTCCAATATGTAGGATGAACTACCTGTAAATTGAAGGATCGCATCAGAAGGCATCTCTCGGATGCTCGGGCTGAGTGCACACCGGGTGCGTCTGCAGTATCGCGGCACTGTGCTAGGTATCATGCAGGCAACAACAATACTCTCTTAGTACAAGGGATAGAAAGGGTTAATATCCCGCCTAGAGGCGGTAATCGTAGAAGGCTGCTGCTTAATCGTGAATCTTTTTGGATTTTCACGTTAAAAACCAGAATTCCATGTGGATTGAATAATAGACAGGACATTATTTTGTTCTTGGATGCCTTGTCTTATCTTCACTCTGCAATAAACGTGGATTTTATTTGCATCAAGCTGAGCTGGACTTCATCTCCTTATCATTGTATCTCGCTTGCCAGCGTGTCCGTGCTCGCAGAAAGGTGTTCGGGTGAGCTGGATTTATTTCATTCATTCATCTACACCGTAAGAAAGGTGTGATTTACTCACAGAGCTTGCAACCTTGGGAAGCATAGGTGATGTCAGCCTATAGGAGCTAAGAGTATTGTGGTGCTTGGCCTTCACCGTGATAACTGGGGAAGTTATCCAGTTAGTGGCTGGACGACCTAGGATTTTCTTTTGTGTTGTTTACGTGATTGCATTACCCGTTTAAGAATTTAAAGGGTGTTCAAAAGTTTAGGATTAAAAAAAACCTTATCTTTTAAATCCGCTTACTCCAGTGCTGATACCAGTGTTTCCGATTGATGATGTCACCGTTCATTCTTCACATGACCCTGCAGCCAATCACAGACCTTAGTGATGGTGTTCAGTATATCCTGGAAGAGTCCATTGTGCTGTGAATAGCTGCAGGGTCATGTAAAGAATGAGCAGTGACGTCATCAGCCGGGAGCACCGGAACTAGCAGCAGCGCTGTAACGAGTGAGTTTAAGAGGCAAATTTTTATTTGATTTTATTTTCTACTACCTCATAATGACTAACGAGCATTTTCAATGTTTGGATCACCCCTTTAATACTTGGCTTTGGACTGAACTTCTTGGTGTGCTTACTGATGTCAGCCAGTCTATCCCACAAGATGGCGATCCCATGAGCAAACTCCTTTTACAAAACACATAACTCCAATGACTGCGGAAGACATTTTATTTGTTTGATTTTGAAAAAATAAACTCATTTTGCATTTCATCAGTTCTGGATTGTATTGATGAGTATTGATGTAGATTGTAAGCCTTAGCAGGCAGAGTCCTCTCCCCCCTCTGTGTCAGTTGTCATTTATCATCACCATTGTATGTGTTCAACATTTGTTATGTATGTAACTTCCCTTGAATGTACAGCGCCCGGGAATCAATGGCGCTCTAAAATAAATAATAATAATGAGTTCTGAAAAGAATATGTTGAGCAATCTATAGTGAAGGACCATGGTTCATAGACATATAGAGATGTGTTTTTGTGTCTTTCTGAACCGATAATAGAAGAAGAACTCTACAATAGAATCAGCACAGAATGAATCCCTCTTTTTTCCTACGAGACCCCAATTTGGCGCTGCAGTACTCCATTCGTAAATATAAACAATGAAATAGATGGTTACAAAAAGCAGCTCTGTTTAATTCTCATTGTGTCACCTTTGTATATTAACATTACCCCCGTATGTTTTAGTGATTAGTGGTGTTTAAGATTCTGCAAGTTTCCTGCTGTGTTCTGTCCGTGAACGGCTATATCATTTGTACATTATGTCTTAAGTGTCAGTCTTTGACCATCTATGATGCCGATAGATCGTATTTATTGTCATGACTATCCAGATGTTAATAAATACACAATAGTAACGAGAGGAGCTTTTAATAATCAACCCAGCTTCTCTTCTATGTGATATTGCAACAAGCTGTCATAATAATGCCTTGTATTGAATATTCTATCATTACTCAACCAGTAAGCATCAACTTCCACATGGTAGTGACATAAGCCCTAGCCATCAATTAGTAACTGTGCAGTTCTGCTTTTCACGTTGACATGTTGTTTGTAACTCTCAGATCATGTTCAGACTAACATTATTAAACATGTACATAATGTGGTTTAATCTGCATACACCGCACCTCCGTTAGTATCGTGCTTCTATATCCAATGCCTCCAAAGATCATTGCGATGCGTGTTATCTGCTATGTTGCTCTGCATTGCTGATACACTCACAGGAACAAACAAGCAAATACTGATATAATACGTTCTTCCAGGAGAGGATGCAATTACCTTTTTTGCCAGTGCTACAGTTTTGATTGAGTTAATTTTCAGCTGCCGCGAAAAGGTAAAAATGCTAAAATAATAAAATGTACAATATATTCCCAGTCCTAGAACAGAGAATAGTGAACTGTGCACGGACAAATTCATTTGCTATATGTCACTGAGGCGGTATGGGGTTTGGTGAAGGCCCAATAGAATAAACATCCATTTTATTCCTGTGTGTGTCCAGGCAGGGCAGAAATGCAGCAAAATAAACAGGCACCCGTCACTACAGCCTCTACTTGTAGGCGACTTGACGCGCTGAAGGCTTTCAGAGGCAGAAAGGCTGGTAAAATAAATTGGTAATAAATGAGCTGCTGTTTAATAAAACAATTATCTCGCCCAAGGCTCCCGGAATAATCAGCTCTGCCTTGCAGCAGTAACCTTAGGAAATAATTTTAGGTTGAGCTGTATGCAGGTCTGACACAGATGATAATATACACACAGGCATTGAGACTGGCTTTGCTTTCTTCATGCTCTCCCTCTGTACCTAAGGAACATATTAATCCATGTCACTGTTTTTAGAAATGCGGTGACAGAAATACACCTTTATTGTAATGTGGCTTTTTTTTTTTTTTATTATCGTGTGGGCCGCCGGCGTCGGTCTCAGCAACAGAAAAACGGAACAAAACACCATTTTACATTAGGGAGGTGGAGTCTGCTGCGGGCGACATTTGTACACAGAAGTCTGTAAGCCAGGACTCAGCCAGCTGGGAAGAAAGAAAGCAAATTTTCCCTTTTTTTATTCACTAACTTCCCAAGCCCAATTATGCACTCGGATTCATAGGAGTTTCACAAACAAATAGCAGAGCCCTGCCGAGTTTTTTTAACTCCAGCAGCGCACAACCAATTCAATGGCATTGAAGGCTTGAAGCTTGATCAATTCTTAATCACAGAGGAGAAAAGAATTATTCTCCGATTACAGTGCCTGCGCTGTTAGCAAGCCGCCTGCAATCATTTTCTTCCCTCTAAAGAACGGCATAGGCTGGCTTTTATTGACTCCCCACTTGCAAAATGTTTATGGCTTGTTAATATATATTTACCCCTCTACTTTTGCCTGCAAATCAACAACACTTAGCACAGTTTGGTTACACAGTGTCCAGAGGAAATGGCAGGAGGTTAGAATGGAGGCAAGCTTAGGAGATCAATATAAGACTGATTAGAGAGATGGGACCAAATTCACGGCTCTTAGATACAACATGGGGAGAGCAGGACTCAGGTCTGCAACTCTCTCTCCCTGGATAATACGCTTGCCGTCTCTCGGAGACACTTTCATACCAGGCCATGGAAGAAGAAAATCACCTCAGCTGCTTATTTCTCCGCGGTTATTTTCTACGCTCGTCTAATGAAGAAAAGGGGTTAAGCCGACTCTGGAAGGCCCGACGATGCTGGATGTACGAGCGAACGTGTATTTTAAGAACAAACTGTATTTTCTTTCAACCTATTAAGTACTAATGCGCCAGTGTATTGTGCCAAGCCTGGAATAGCTAATGAAGCGCAGTCTATAACTGGATAACTTTAACATTTCAAACCTCCGTTCACAAGCACAAAAACTATAATTGCTGGGATTAAAATGTGCATTGTGTATACAATATGTTTATATATTTTACATAAACCGCAGCCTGTAATCATTTGATGCTGTTTTTTCCATTAAATAACTGCTAGGTGGGAAAAGAAAGAATTAAATGGAGTGATGTGCAGAAAAAAAGCAGAGTGACGTAGACGTAAACCTAATTAATAGCATCAATCACATCGTTCTGTTACTTTGCATGAACAGTTCTTTACGGAATGTGCAGAGGTATTGCCGTCCTATAGAACGCTACCGGCCCTTTATACCTTTAAATGCCTGCGGTATGCAGCGAAGCATGATGGTTATAATAAATGCAGTATTATAGGCGATTAACACGAGAGCGTTATGGCCTTGTTTGCATAAATAGGAGATTATACATGCATCTGTATACACATTATCAGTATACAAAGTAAATTAGGCGTCTTTACTGCATGGATAAATAAACAAGTATTTTCTTCTCATCTTCCTAACAGTATCAATCAAGCCACATATTACAGAATTTTCGAGCTTTCCCCAGACGGTAAGAAAAGGAATATGCGTTCAATATTTATTTAATTAATGAATCTCCTCCTCCTGCAGAGACAGATCAAGGAGTTCACAAGCGCGGGCAGTAAGCCCATCTTCCTGATATGTCTCATTAGTGGTACACGATGATTAGTACTATGTGACTGTGATGTTCATTCAGTAACGATATCTTGTACATAGAGCTGCACAGACAAAAACATTTAGCTGAGCAGATAAACATATTCATATCAACAGAGATTGAGAAAAATATAAGACATAAAGGTAGTTAAATGCTAGTATACTGGGACAATGAAAGAAACTCAATACAAAGCATCAGGATCGCTAACACAGTCCAAAAGCACAATGGTCTGTTATCCTGTAAGATATTTTGACTGCTAGATGAAAGGCTGACATCATTACTGGGATTATAATAGGGATACAAATATACATAATATGATAATCTAGGGCAAGTGACTGGAAGTGGCTTTACATATTGTCATATAATGAGAATGATGATCGTAAAATCCAGGTAATCTGTTGCTGTGATCATGTCTAAGTGTAATAGACAATAATTAACTTGAATGTGATAAATATAGATACTATATTGGGTATCGTCATATACAGTGCCAGTGTCATATACAGTGCCAACTCAAACTTTATTGGCCTAGTCTCGAGGCCTGGCTATATCAAGTGAGAAATAACCAGTCACTAAAGGTGTTGTGATTTGTCCCTTCAGCTTCTGAGATTTTATAAGTGTCCCCTAAACAGGTAATAAATCCAAAGTTTCTGCTTACCATTTAACCAGATACATAAATCAAAAATGAAAATGTCCCACAATTTAAATGAAAACTCCCATTTTAAACATGATTACACTACTAAAATCTTTACAATAAATGGAGTAAGTTCATAAATGCTTTCCTTTTTTCCTTTGTATATTTTGTACTGATTTTGAGCTAAATATTGCATTTCTCATCATCCACAGTCAAAGTGAAAGTACAAATTTTTTGTATGTGGCTTATCTGTGTCACAGACAGACATGTGACCTGACAGTAGGCTCTGTGTAACCGTCATCTGAGCTCCCACAATGCTCTGCTCTCTGGTAAGAAGAAAGCAGGAGAATTTAGAATTTAGCTTTCTGTCTGAAAAAAAAAAATAAAACATCATATAAAGAGGAAACTAAAGTTTTAAATAAAAATGTTGAACATTTTAAGTAAATTATAAAATGATGTGGAATTTTCCATTATTTTAAGGAAACGGGGAGATCAGCAGCTGCTATACACCTCTGGTGCTAATTTAAAGTTTCAGACCAAAAAAATGTGCCCGTCCCATCCTGCAGAGATGCGAGATGTTGATATGTCTCCTTATAGTCTGTGGAATCTCCTCCCAGCAAATATTCAATTTCTATGTTCCAAATAACCATTTTGGAACCAGGATACAGTAAATTGGGAGAAGTAGTATACAAAAGAGTAAGCAATTTGGCAAAACGAACTAGTCAATGAATGAAGAGCAGAACATTCCTGTTTTAATAAGCTTGAAAGGGTAACTCTTGTGGTGTCTCAGACTGAGAGTAACCTTCATTGTAAAGGGCGAAAGAGCACACAGTCCAGAACCTTCTATGAAAAAAGGGAAAGACCACTTCATTCCAAAGAGATTTGTTAACATGCTTCCAACAGCAAGAATTGTCTTAGTTATATACCACCCATTTTTTGTTGCTACAGTGGGCCAAAAAAAATCCAAATTTAGACCCCTATCTCTAAAAGGGTCAAATTTACCTTTCTTCCACCAAGTCCAATTTTTGTTATATTCCCAATCTTTCCTACGCACCATTACTGGTTCGAGGTTGGGAACTCTGAATAAGAAAAGGAGTTTGATTGGAGTCTCCTTTCATAATGTATTATTTAAAGATAAGATCCAAGCTCCTCTATTATCACATCCAACCAAGACTAACATCTGCCAACCAAAGGTAATGCAAGGAAGCCCCATAGAAAGGTAAAGTTTCTTTGTCGTTAGGGGCACACAGATTTCATATCTGTCATATATGACAAGCAACACATTTGTAAAGAACCAGATTCTGCTGCAATATAACCACTGTAGGTATACAGAGACTAACTATGTCTTTCTTGTCAAAAACAGACGGCGTTTTAAACCTCTATGATTCCAACCCTACTTAAAAGTTCAATGACGTTCCTGTGCTACTGCAATAAGGGCATAGATAGTGATGTCTACTCCTTGCAATGTTCTTGGCCTGTACAAGTAAAACACATCAACTCATACTGTGATAAATGATTAATACGTAAAACATTGTCAAATTAAAAAGACAAAAGTCTAAGACAATAGATAAGAATGATATCCGTAAGCGATAACATTCCATCAGCTCCTTCTTCTATGGAAGGAGAATTAAGACCCTTCTGTAACACTTCTTTTTTTTTTCCAACCCTTAAACTATAGAAGTCATGTCACTTTGAGAATTCAATGTTAATATATAATTGAAATATCGAAACCGCACAGTCTTTCATTGGAAAGGAACGCAAACACTTAAACACATCATACACTCACACAAAAGAGACACGTAAAAATGACAGCTTCCCTGTCCTTATCGGTGGTGTCTGCACAGCTAATCTCACTGACAGGAACTACACAAAGCAGAAAACAAGGCATTTCATCTGAATTGAAAAGCGAAGTGTGTCATTTAAAAGACCATATAATCAAAAAGAACATTTTAACCTTCTAAATTACAAATTCCTGGCTCCCTTAACTTGTGAGCTCGTGCAAGTAAGATGTGGTTGTTCTGCAGGGTGTACAGAAATGTTTTCATTACTTCCTTAATAAATGACTAATAATTTCAAAAATTTCCAGAGACAATTTTGACAGATTCACTTGTTGTGCTATAGAAATCAACGCTCAGCATAATACATATGTATTTTTGCTCTAAGTGCAGCTCCGTACATAAGACATGGCCGTACCCCATGAAGTCTGTTCGACTGCAAGCCGCATTGTAAGAAATCCTGATTAATAGCAGTAGGACAACGAGAAGCTAATCATTCCGAATACGTCAGTGGGGATATGCTATGGATGATAAGTGAACCTGTTAAACCCTTTGTACTAAAACTATGGAATTTAAATTGTTTCAAAATAAATTGCTCATAGAGTATACAGTATAAGTTTTCTTTATTAATTGCCAGCCTTTTATTTGTGCAAGAGGCTCTCTGTATGTGAAAGGCTGGGTCCTGCTTAGCTGCAGGTTTTACAGTGAACCAGATCAATCCCAAAGAGTAAATGGATATTATTAAACAGCAGGGGGTTGTGCAAACTGGGAAAGAGAACTCACAGAGGACTGTCTTTGAGCAGATCTAGGTAGCCTGCTGAGAGAGGGCAATTGCAGGCATGCTTTTTCCTGCCAATCTTCAGCGTTTTCCAATCTAGATACTATGGCAACGGAACCTAAGAACCATAAGCTTGCTAACAAGCTGTCTTGATGAAACTGTCTGCTTGCACAATTTCATGTGTTTAAACAGAATGAAGACGCGTATGGATCTTTGTCAAACTGATTATCATTTGGACAGTCGAATTAATAATTGTCTGCTGTGCATCATGTATTTTTTTCTGTTTTATTTCTTTTTAAAGGCATAAGCCTATCAGTGTCTCATTCAATTAAGCAAAACACAAATGTAGGGGAGCTGTCATTTGGGTAGATAAAATATTTTTCTAGGTTTTAGGTGTGTATGATCATCGCTCTTCTTTTCTGCACCAAGGATTCTAGAAGGAACAAGCGTCTCTTCCTCATGGTTGTGACCATGGTCTCTGCCATTGACATATTCCAGTCCCACCTTGGCAGTGATGTGTTTTTTTCTGCATGAATGTTGCTGTAAAATTTCAGTAAATCCAATGTACTTATTTACTCTTTCCACTAAGCATTGATATCCACACTGAACTTACACTTAAACCCTATCACAACGCAGACGGCAAGCTGTTCATGAGAAAGATTGACTGCTATCAGTACATTTCACCCTATTTTAACCACCTTCTATTGCAAAGCTTTATATAGTTGGCCAGAGTAAAGTAATAATAGATTGTAGTTTGTGTCATTGCTGTGAGAGTATTTTCTTTTGTGTTAAACATGTTTAATACACAGCAAGCTGCACTTTATGAAAGGGCTGTTTTACTAAAAATATCCCTTTTATCCCTCTTGTTGCCAGAACGTACTAAAACAATTAGGGATTTTAGCATTTTTCCTGCATAACTTGATGTAGCCAGCTAACGCATACTCCAGTATCCCCCTAATAACCAGTGTATGTCAGAAAGAAATGCCAAAATACAATGTGCAGAAACATGTATTTAGAATTTTTGACAAGCACATTATTAATATATATTGTACCTACTGGTGTTTTCCATTCATAGCGAGTGAATGCTGATAATAATGTTTGTTTTACTAAACTAATATAATTCAGGAGATGAAGGCCAGCATCATCATTGCAAGAGTGAAAAACGATGAAAAATATATTGTTTGCCACCTCTGGATCAGCATATTAAAGTAACAGAACATTACAGGCCACCTGTACCCTAAGTCCACTTTTCTATTTGATGCTTACTCTAATAATTTAACAATATAAAGTGTATGAATATAATAATTTTAGCTTTAAGGCCAAATATACAATGAATACATTGCTACTGCCCAGGCTCTGTAGAAGCATCACTCATCTTCCAAGCGTCTTCTCTAGTGTACTCCTACTCCTAGCCATCACTAATAGAGAATTTATGTTTAAATGTGCCTATAAAACCCATTAATACTCTAATTGAACACTTGCTGTCAGGCCCCCTACACATTACAGCTAACTGTTCGCGGTCCCTGCAGAAGGAGACCATGTAATCATCTTATTGTTGGGGTTTCAAAACAGAAAATGCCTTAAAAGGGTTTTCTCGCTACAAAGATCATATCTGTAATGATGGGGACAGTAAAAATAAGCACTTTAGCAGTTGGTTTGCATTACCTAAATCACTTAGTATAGAAGATATGAGCTAATATGTGCATCTATAGCTATTTCTGCAGCAAGTGGTTGGGCCATGCCCCATTTTCTGTGATTGGCTGCCTGATATTTCATTCAGCCCTGTTGTGACACAACCCCTGGATGGGATACACCCTCTGTGCTGTGGTTGGCTGCCTTCACTCTGTGTTCATGCCCCTCTGGGCTGTGTAAATTAAAGTGAAACTAGGTGCCTCAGCTGGTTTTGTCTATATAATCTCCTCTATGTTCATCTCCCAGTGATAGTGCTATGTGAAGGATCTGGGCAATTACTGAGTCTGTAGCTGCTAGATTCACTCTCCCCCCCCTTATAACATAGCCTTATACAGTCTGTTCCCCTCTACCTCCTGCCTTACAACAGAAAGAGGGGAGGGGAGCAGCGTGCATTCCTCACATTTATTTCATCAGTTCAGGCTGTATGTATAAATGCTTAAAGCAATGCAGGTGTCCGGCTTACAAGGAGCTTGTGGAGGTAGGTGACAGCTCTGCAGGCATGAGAACCATAGCTGGAGGTCTGCAGAGCTGTGACATCCTATCCCTTCCACTGCTCACACAGAATGTTGAGGTCACCACTCTTTTGTGATGGAAGACATGCCTACTGGGAGGAGAGACTCGACCCTGGTTTTGAGGCTGTAAGAGACTGAAACAGCTCAAGTCTGCAAAAGCCAGTGATGAGAAAACCCTTTTAAAAGGGTTTTCTCACCATGCTGTTTTACAGAGCCACAGGCAGCTTCAGGCTCCCACTTACTGGTCAAGCAAGCTATGGGTGGTTCTACAGCAGTGATTGGTATATCAGCTCTACTGTTCCTAGTTAAGCCTGTTCCAGTGATATGAGTGCTGTAGGTTTGTAAACTGCAGTGTACAAAGCTACAGAACTCTAAAAAGGTAAAGCTTGACAGTAAGTAATGTTAAAAACTCCTCTCTTACAAATAAGTAACAGAGCAGGAAGTGATGTCACCATCCCGGACACTGCTTCAGCCTGTAAGAGCAGAGGGAGGTGGCTAGAAAATAAGGAACTTGTGTGCAAAAAGAGAAGGTAAGATTTGCTCCTAACTCTGAAGCAAAGCAAAATCAGAACAGCAATTTACCATATATAATTGAGTATAAGCAGACCTGAATATAAGCCAAGGAACCTACTTTTGCCACAAAAAAAACTGGGAAAACATATTGACTTGAGTATAAGCCTAAGCTGGAAAATGCAGTGGCTACTGGTAAATTTCAAAAATAAAAATGGATACCAATAAAATTACATAGGCAAGTATAGGCAGTTTAATGTCCCCCATAGGCAGGTATAGGCAGTTATATGTCCCCAATAGCAGGTATCGGCAGTTATAGGCAGGCATATGTCCCCCACAGAGGGAGTTATAGGCAGGTATAGGCAGGTACATTTCCCCCATAGCAGTTATAGGCAGACATATGTCCCCAATAGCAACTATAGCCAGGTATATATCACTTCATGGGCAGTTATAGGCAGTTATATGTCCCCATAGGCAGGTAGAGACAGGTATAGGTCACCCCATAGGCAGTTATAGGCAGGTATATGTCCCAACATAGGCAGGGTTTGTTACAAAATAGAAAATACTTACCTCTCTCCACCGCTGCTCCGATGCGTCTTCATCTCAGCACATGCTGTGCTGGAAACTCTGGAGGGGGCTGCAAGCTGCGGCCTTCTAGGGTCCTATTCCGGAGCAGGGAGCGCTCACTCTCTACTCCGCAATAATGTCTTCAGCTATATTCGCTCCCAGAGGAGTCACATATAGCTGAAGGGATCCCCACCGCCGCACGGGTCATGGTAGAGCCTGGGCGCTGACGGGTAACTGGAGAGTCAGCTGTATGCGCTCCCAAAAGTTGCATACAGCTGATGGATCTCCAATGGCGCCCGGGCCATTGCAGCGCCTGGATGCTGACTCGAGTATAAGCCGAGGACGGCTTTTTCAGCACATTTTTTTTGCTGAAAAACTTGGCTTTTACTCGAGTATATACAGTATTTGGTAAAGTATTTACCTTTTCCCACCTGTTTAAAGCTAATCAGTGAAACGAGAATAGCTTTTTAAGTTGTGAGAAAAGATTAAGGTTTGTGATTGGGGGGAGGTAAAGGGAGTTACCAGGTTTCTAAGATCTGAGGAGCCACTTTGCTATACAAGTACTTAAAGGGTTATTCTTCACGAACTACTATAAATTAGAAAGTATTTTTTAACCGTGGGTCTTGCAAAAAGGACAGGTGATCTTCAGGGTGAAATATGATTTAATTTTAAAGCATCATAATTTCCCCTCTAGGCAATGGAGAAATAAATAGGGTTCTAGAGTTAGTAAAACCATTAACTATCAGGTAATCTGTATTATTTCCTGATTCAGTGAAAGAGACACGTCCTAAAGATGAGACGGTTTACTGTGTTGCTATGTTTTTAAGTTGAACAATTTACTGCCTCATATGTTGCATCATGAAACAGTCAAGATTAACAAAAATATGGCACAAGTCCATCCAGCTATTTCTGGAAGGTAAAAAGTCCTATGAGGTGTTTGTAATATGCCTTATATGAAGTGGAAAAGATTCCTTCTAGACTTTAGATATGGCATTCAGTGTACAATCTTGGCAACCTAGTATTTATAACTGAATTTTTTTCCCCAGAAACACAGGTCCTCTTTCAAACTCTTTCAATGTAGTTTGGGGCTTTTGAAGAGTTCCAAGTGTTTTATGGAGAATTACAAGCAATGCTTCATAGGAAAAAGTATGGATTAGTCAAAGGCGTCTCACCCAGCCAAGAAGTACGTTCTTCTCTCTGATGGGGGACAAATATCCAAAAATAGCTGTCTACTGATACAGTTGTTGTCTCTTCCTTTTGAAGGAGCCTCTGGTTTGGCTGATATGAGATGGCTCTCCTCCTAAATAAAGAACACTAACTTGCAAATTCTTTCAACAAATTATCCCAATATTTTATGGAAAATAGTCCTATAATCTCACTGCTATTGCAGTAAGGAACCCCTTCTATGCTGGTATAGAAAAAATATTTCCTCTAAATGTGGTGGATGCCCCTTTGCCAGAATTACAAACCTAAGCATGAAAAAAGCCCCATTCCAAGCTCAAAAACCCATGCAATGTGCTATGTTGGACTACATTGCTTACTCCATTCTAATTAAAAAAAGGATTTGGATTTATCAGCAGATCCCATCAGAGAAATGATCCTTTTCTGTTTATTCATATAGATTGTTGTGTCATCCAAATTTTCGATGTTGTTAATAAGAGAAATTTTGTGCTCAGTTCTGTGTACTACAATGTTCAAAATCAGTATAAAAAGCATGGAAAACACTGGTGGGCACACAGTAGGGCACATTTGCTTTTCCTCAATATAAATTTAGACTAGGTAGTCAAAGGATGTGCCACATGTAACAGAATGGCTCAAGCTGTATGATTATTTTGGTGTACCTTTGGATATGTAAGGTTTCTATTCAGACCGAATACTAGTTGGCTTACTTTGCACCAAAGTTCAACTTACAGCAACATAGTCATATGCACAAATATCCAAATTATTGTTTGTACGTGAATGCACAGCAACATGAAAGACTGTGTTAAGTTGGTTGAGGTTGCCATTATAGATCCCTTTTATTAAGGCATTATGGGCGACATTTATGATTTATGGCACTTAGACACCAATTTTAAATCACATTACAATAGTATAGATTTATGAACTCTGTCTACTGTGGGTCATAAATCAGGCACATTCTAGCGCTAACACGACACTTCTGGCTCAGGTAAACCACTTTTAAAGTGGTTTACCTGTTCCAGCAGTAATATGCCTGGAATTACCGTACTGAAACTATAAATCTTTAGCTTTGTATGGTTCTAGTACGCCCCGCCTCTCGCGGGTGATTTAAAAATCTAGTGAACGGGGCCCTATGTTTTTCTTTTTAGTACAATTATTTTTTTAAATAATACATGTTGGTTCTTTATATGTGTATTTCACATATAATAGGGAATGCTGAGTAGATATATCTGGTTACTGGCGCATAATTTCTTGGCCATGCTTGACTTGTATGATTTAATAAGTTTCTGTAGTAATAAATAAGCTTACTAAGCACAAAAGGGGATGACCAAAACAATTTTAATGAAATGAAAACAGGTCTATTTTGTATAAAAAGCAAAGGTGTTCTCAGGATTCAAGCACAATGAACCACCAATGACATATAGGAAATGTTGGGTTTCACAAAGAAAGTGATAAAGAGTAGCTGGAGATCATTACCAAAAGCAGTAGCTTGTTAACACCAGCAGGAGAGTCGTTACTTGAAGGCACAAACTCCAGGAGCAACCAGGATAGCCCATGGGCTAAACAATGGAAATCAGTAAACAATGATTCGGGAACCCAGCAGGCCATTGCACCTTTGTAGTGTGTAAATAATGTCAAATGCTAATGCCTTCTAATGTACAGTACAAGATACTGCACTATTCTTTCCATCTTATTACACTTCAGATAGAATTTCACAAACTTCAGATTATTGCATGCTCTATCAAACAGAGTTTTACTTAACAGTCATGTATCGACTTCAAGAGAAACCATACACAGGCATCCAATCTATATATGATACAGTTTAATGCAGTAACATCGATATATATATAAAAGATTAGCAGATTATATCCAAAGAAATGTAATACAAACATGGATTTATAGAAGGCAATAAGAAGGTATGGACAAAACCATAACTGTTCTAGGCCAACCAACACGTGGATCGGCTGTTCAAAAACAAAGAAATTATCAGAGCTGCTTCTTCAAAATATCAACTAATACCTCATGTTTTATATTTTCAGTATGCAGTTTTGTCCTGTAATACTGGGGAGCAGGGGGTATTAATATTTTGTGTGTTTGGGCACTTGGAATATGCTGGGCATCCTGCTTAATCGAATAGTATGGGTGTCATCAACTGGATGTAAGCCAACATTGTGCACCACACGTAACCATATAACAGGCACCTTATATAAGTCTGATCTTTGTGCAGTTGTAATACTCATGTATACTTGGCATGAGAAGGTTATTTATCAGTATCTTTCCTGTAAAGTACTGTGGCTATTCTGCATGGTGTGAACTGGTTTTTATCCAATGTATACTTAGCAATTGCTCCTCTCATGGATATGTTTGTTAGCAATTTTTCATCAGAAATCTGCACCTGTGTAATTTCTCCCATGTAGCACTAGGGATTTTATTGCCTCCAACCGGGATTTTTTTTTTGTCTAGTCATGGAGCTATGAGTATGGCTGTGTTTTCAAATAAATAATATCCAATTTTTCTACTTTTACTTTGTCCTATTCTCTTTCTTTTTTTCAATAAGTTGTCAGTCCCTTCTACAAAATGTTTAGGGGTTGTTTACACATTTCAGGTGATATAATCAGTTTCCGCAGCCTGTAGGAAGTCTTCCAGAAAGGTACAGGGGACACACGTGGAGTCCAAACGGCCAAAGTCATCCTTAATGATATTAGCCATTTGGGCCCACACTTTAGGGCGGGTAAGTGTTTTTAAAGAATAAAAGCTAGTGTTTTTGCCAGACATTTTTGTTGAAAGGACACAGCTATCCGATCCTAATAAGAATGAGAGCAGTTGTGCTGTGAGTTTCCCTTCAACAGTCAAACAATATCTATAGAAAAAATAGCCTATCCAATACATGGTTAAACAAAGCTCTGAATGGACCAAAAACATCACTTGTAGTTTTATCAAGCATATTTTGGGTGCCCATCAAATAACACAAATTAGTATTGCAAAAAGCTTTAGTGATAATAAATGTCTTAAGCTTCCAACTTTTCATCTGTCTCCTGTTTTTGTTAACAGAGATTTTGAACATTCTGTTCTTCACAGTGACACGAACTTGTTGGATATGTGACCAAGTAGCCTACGCCACGTATATTGCAGATGGCCCTCAGTTATCTCACTTTCCACTTATCTAAGCTATACTCACTCCACACCGCCTCTCCCCATTCCAAATGAGCTGCTAAATTCCTTATTCTTACTGCAGTTATGGTGCTTTTTTGTAAGGTTTCTCAAAAAAAGTTCTGAAAGCATAAAATGGTCTTTACAAAGTAATAACTTAAAACTGCATCAACAATGTATAGAATGAAAAAATGCAATTATTATTATTATATATAATATTAGACCCTAATTCTAAACTAGAGTAGAGATTTTACTAAGGTTTTTTTGAGTGCTAACTTAGCACTCTACAGCGCTCTTTGTCAGACAGTCCAATGTCAAACCAAATGTGACGTTGGAAAATAAGTAATTTAACTGGTTTTAACTGGCTTGTAAGGGTTTATAAGGACTAACTTACTGGTTGTCTTACGACACTGCAATGCCTCTGATCTGGCAGCGCTCTCGGTCCAATGTGATATCCAGTCCAAAATCCCTTCTGGTCTGCTTGCTCAGAGAGGGTGCCGCAGAGTGGTAAGTTAACCCTTACAAAACAGTAAAAAAATTAAAACTCTAAAAATTGATTCAGTCTTATATGAAACAAATTGCTCAGATTAAGGTTTAATTTGAATTTGACCCAAATCCAAAGTGCAACACTTATAATATAAAAATGATTATTATATTCAGCTGTTAGTTTAGACAAATTGCCCAACTAAATTTTTTTGTTTTTTAGGAAAGCATGATCTTTTTCATATCAAATCTATTTTTTTTTAATATTAGCAGCAGCTAGACAGTGTTCCTTTACCTATCTTCTTTACTTATCTGTAATTTCCATCTATTCATATTAGCTGGGGACAAGGTCATATATTCTAATGGATTAACAAATAATGTGATTATTTTGCATAATGTTCACAAGTCTTTGCATCACTACCTTGATAGACTATACGGCATCTAACATTGTGAGTCCTCTTTCAAACTAGTTAATGAGAAACAAAAGCCTACTGTGGAAAAGCTATTGTAAGGCACAGCAGGGCACCTATGTGTAGTAATTAGGAAGTTAAGAATGCACAATTTCTGTTATGCCTTTATCAACTTGCTGAAATACACAGACTATTTTGAAGCAATCAGAATTAATTTGGTGATAATTTCTCCAAAGACGGGGTTTTAGTGTAGTTAAATGGCCTCTGCCAACTTACACATGAGGTAAAACAGAAATAAATGACACCTTTGTGTCCCTGTCCATATCACTCCAAATGTTGATCTTGACCCCCTTGTGATCGACAGTAAAAGTACCACCATATGGCTATGGGGCTCCCGTTTACCATCTCATTTTGTGTCCCCCTATATGGTAGGTAGGCAGATAGGTAGGTAGGTATATAGGCCCCCTCTATGAAGGAAGTTATATAAGCCCACTGCAGGTAGGTATATAGGACCCCTGTAGGCAGTTATATTTTTTTCTACACCACTGCACAAATCATATTGATTTTTAGAACAACTTATTTCCAAAATGACTTATAACGGTTATTCCGAACTTTCTTTGACTACCTATAGAAATACAACCTGTTCATATGCCTTTTTAGAAGGAATCTTCTACTAGAGAAATAGTGTTCGATTCAAAGCAGAAAGCCTCGAAACTCCCACCTGGGCAGATCCACAGTGTTCATGTATCACAGGGGCCCCAAGTCATTTTAATATCCTGCATGTAATACTTTATAGCTTTTATGCAGGCTCAGCCTTGCCCACAGGGCCCCAGGGAAATCCTCTCCTGGACCCTTGAGCATTTCAGGGAGGAAGGAAGAAAACAAGAGACAAAGTGCAAGAGGCTGTAGGGTAGGTCCCCCAAAAAAACAACTCCAGTAGTGGGTCATAAGAATCAACTCCACTGAAAAGCCTCAGAAATCAACTCCACTGGTGGACCCCAGGCATTTCAACCCATCACTGATTTTTGACAATAACAATGGACCATCTGGTATTATGGAAGCTGGATTTGCAGTGATGATCTAATCACTGAAGTTGCTTCTGCTTAGAAAGTGATTGACTTCCTAAAATGTAATCAAACTATATAGATTCTAAAACACCCCAGGATATCCATTCCCATAGCACAGACTGTTTTACCTTCCGTATACAAAAAACTCCCACATTCTAAAGGTATGATACTCCTGGCACTGGAATCAGGTCATGGCAAAGCTTTTTACTCTGATTCTGCTTTTGTAGTAATATTAGGAGGCTTTTAGACAAGATCAAGGAGCACTGCAGGACCATGGCATGGACAATGATTCAGAAAGCTTCCAGCATTCAAAAGCAGCTCCTTCATATATTTCTGTCTAGGGGCATAACTCGAATTCAGAGGAACCCATAGCAAAATGAGTTCACATCCAACCACCTAATAACTGAAAACAAACAGTAATAATTAAACATATGGCTAATAATCCTATATGTCAGAGAAATCACATACTAGTGCGGCATAGCTGACCACCACCAACAAATTATTCCTTCAAAATACTCAACGTACAATTTCCTTGTACTTTATTTACCCCCACACTACGTGTCTTAGCAGTGGCAATGGCTGCTCTAACTATAGTTATACCAATATTTCTGCATACAGAACACTTCCAAGATGAACTGTCAGGACATGTTCTTATAGATCTTTCACATTTTACCCCATAAAGTCTTTGTCATTCATGAACAAAGGCAGAAATGGGACACAGCGTATATTAGATAGTGCAACCTGTCTCAGTTCATGACCCTTTAATAGTGACAGGATATTGGTACACCGACTCTTCAGAGAGCTACTTTGGAAATAGGGGCATGCCAGGATTGGATTAAATTATTTGCAAAGAGAAAAGGATAGAGGAGGACTTGCTATCCGACATTGGCTCTACTTTATAGCCTCACAATGGCGCATTTTGCAGGGTGGGTTGCTAGGGAAGGGATGGGGCCAGTAGGCAAGTTGCTAGCAACTAGAAGCTCATGGCCGCATTTGAAAACTGTATGCTGGATGCTGAGACAGCGGAATTGAATTCTCAATCTTCCTACTCTGAAATTAATGGATAAGGTGGGGGATAGAGGCAAGGATCTTTTGGGGGATACCTCATTTACCAAATATACCCGCTATGGTTCAATCGCAAGCTTCCGAAATTTGCAAATTGACTGACTTTTAAAAGATGGAATGCAGTTGGTATTGGCTTGTTATCCCAAATCTTAGATGTTTTAGAATGTTGAGTTTTCTCAGCTGCAGGAAAAGTTTGACCTACCGCGCCAAGTCTTTTACCAATATTTGCAGTTGAAAGGCATGCGGTTTAGAGTCAAGCTTCACAAGTGGATCTGTCCATTAAATCTGCCCCCCCTAATAAATTTGTTTGTGGACACAGTCCACGAAGGGATTAATTTCGAAAAATTATTGTTAAATTTTGCGGATGGTATATTTATAATCAACAAACTTCCGATTAAAGTTTTAAATGGGAGACGGGGCGTTGGCCCCATTAGTACAGGAAACAATGGGATAGTGTTTTGATCCTTGCGAGATTGGTGTCGTTAAGTGAGGCAAAAAGATATTCACAGCTTATGTTGTTGCATAGAGCTTATAAAAATCCTTTCCAGCTATTTCAAATGGGGTATTAGGTCAGACTCCAGTTGCCCACGATGTGAAATGGAAGAGGCCAGCTTTTGCACATGATATGGGAGTGCGGGAATTGGGCAACTTCGGAAAGAGGTTATCCAGTTAATTAGCAAAGTTCATAAAATTGATATACCTCTAGACCCACTGCAAATGTGTACTTGGTTTTTTAGAAGATATAGTATTTGATGTGGAACAAAGAATTAGCATTTCCCGAATGTTATATATGGCCAGAAAGTTAATTGCCTTTAGAGGATTCGTCTTCTCCACCCCAAACCCTAACGATTACGTAAACAAATTAAATAATGTCAAACAGATTGGAGAGGGGCATATACTTAAAAAGAAATGCTCTGTGAAAATATGAAGGTATATGGAGCCCTTGGCTCAATTCCCCAGGTTTTGCCTTCTCGCTCCTTACTGCTACATTTAATTTAGGGAAAGGCGCAAGGAATGGGGCATTTTTAATTCCTTCTGTTATTGAAGAAAAGGAGTAGACACTCTTGGCAAAGTGCTTTGTCTTGATTAAAAGTTGCAAAAAAAAAATAAAAATCATGGGTATGCTCTTTTTGGGTTTTGGTGGGAGGGGGGGTTGGGGTTTTTTTAGGTTGTATCTAATATGCTAAAGCAAGTTCAAGTATATGGGATGGCAATTTCATATACTTTAGGTTTTTTATTTAAAGAGCAAAATTTTGTTATTATTTCCTGATGTAAAAAATAATGGTTAAAAAAACGTTCTTTCTGTTTGCTACATTTTTAATAAAAATTATCTGATATACAAAAGTGACAGGATATAGTAACAAGTCATCATTCATATCTATAATAATGATAGTGGACTTCCCATCTCCACAGTATCTATCCGGGGTCTACTTTCTCTCTGCTTGCTTTGGGTAGTTCAAGAAACCATCAGCTTAAATGGAGAACCAATTTGGAGTAATTTGGTAGAAAAATTGGTCCCAGCCCTTTTTATTTAGATAAGAAATTGTGCATTTTTTCAAATATACATTTTTGTAAAATCTCCCTATAAAAAATCCTTTAGTGGGTATAAGAATCTTTGTATTTACACCTCACAGTGATTGACATACATTTCTGAAGTTCAGAAATAAGGAAGACAGCTATTTCGTGTATGAGGATGTTGATGTGTCCACTCTGTTTGTATTCTTTGCCTTTAGTTGTATTTTCTTCAGACACGAAGCAACCAGTTCTTTACTTATTCAGTTTTAATATCCAATATATCAGCACTGCACATTGACGCACCACTTCTGAGGGTGAACGCAGTAATGAGGCTCTGAGGGACATTTCTTTTCATATTACTACTATGATGTGGTCTATTAACTGCGCAGTGTGACAGGAGCTGAAACAACAGGAATTAATAAGGTCCTTTCCAAGGAAAGGTCAAACTGCACAATAAGGTAGAACAAAAGTTTGTATTCACTCATTCCAACTTGGAGGTGTGTAATCTTTTTAGAGCTCACAAGTAAGAATATATGTTATCTACATAGATATTTTCTTATCCTAATTCACCTTGTCTGTTTGGACTTGCATTTCTCTATGTATTGTTTGTAAATTTAAAGAAAATATTTCTTCAGAAAAATAAATCAAGTTACCATCTTTGCGCCATCTCTGCCCTGGGTCCTGGCGTCTCCTACACGGATGCACGGACTTATGTCTGGACTTTCTTGAACGACCGGGAGGTCGCAACTAAATGCTGAGTTTCATGCTATCTTACTTTGTCCTTATATGGGTATGCTGTATATCACGGCCGTAATGCCTGAAGTTGGATGTTTATTTTTTTTAACGTACCTTATTAAAGCTTTGAAATTTTATTTGGGTCCAATATTGCTCTATTAAGTATTGTTTGTGGGGCTTGGAGAACCCCGTGTTTGGAACCCGCTAATAGCAAACCAGCGAAACGTTAACAGTGGTCTAATTATATAGTGACTGAGATCACTTTTTGGCAGTCATCCTAAATTGTAGTAACAGGGTATGCCGCTATATAGGTCACAGGATCCACTATGGATATGGCACAGTGCAGGTCTAGAAAACTGTCCAGTATAATGTATCTCCTATTCATAGTCACTGTGGTCCATGTAGCTACTGTAAAGCAAGTCTCTAAGTGCTGTTAAACAGAATCTCCGACAAGATGTCTTCCCCCATGATTATGCGCAGAAAATAGAACCAACAAATTTACAATCAGAAAAAAAATCATAATTTTGGTCTGTATCTGGCCTTAATTAGTAAAAAAAATATAAGTAATATATTTCCTTTCCTTTAAGCTGGTAAATTTTGAAGTTTTTGGTGCAATTCTTTAAACTTCTATAACAAGTCTTCCTGACACCCTAAGCATTAGGATTTTACTGAAAATTGGACTGACCATATTCAATTCTATCAACTATCTCAAGTCATCATTATTAGTTCTAAGATAAGGATCATCAGAAGTGTAATTTGAATGGGGCAATTGAGATGTCTTATTTCAAGTTCATGGCCAGGTTTATAAATATTAAATTAATTAAAAAGAGTGGCTTCACAGGATATGGCCTGGACATGGAGGAGTGAAGACATGCATAAGAGAGCTCATCTTGCAAACTACAAGCAAAATGGGGAAAGCAACCAAAAAAAGAGGAGCTAAGCCTGCTACATGTCCCTCTTCACCACAGGGAGATATCAGTGCTTTCTTTCTGCGCTCTCCTATAGCCGGAATCAGCGGAACTCAGCATGGCTAATGATGGCAGAGCCTACCATTACACCCTGCACCTCCAGCTAGCTCCCCGGCACCATCTAACAGCGTGACCATGGACTGGTCCCGACAAACAGCTCAGTACAGCCTATGTTTGAAGGGTCCACTCAGCCGCCACCAACAGCAACAAGCTCAGATCTCCTGACTCCCAGAATCATGTGGCATTAGGGAGTGGATGCATACAAGCAATGGTAGGACTGTTTATTTTTACTGCTGCAGTTAGACACCTGCAGAGCACAGGTATCTTCAGGGGGTTAGAGTGTGGATAAAGATATCCTCTCCACCTCCATTACTGACACCCACTGTCATGTTCGATGCAATTAACCACCTTGATACCATGGTAGCCACTGGGGATCTATACGGAGTCTGTCCCCTCCTTCCCTTCACTTGCAAAATGGGATATACTACCCTAATAGGGAGTGTCCAGCTTTACAAATTGGCCACAGTATGTGTACACTCTCCAGTTCACCCTCCCCCAATCTCCTCATTTGTGGCATAGCAAAGGGACTTTGTCACAATGGTCCACTAGATTCTCATGGGGGATCACATTCTACCTGTAAGCAGTTTGGTGGTGGCCTCTTTCTCTATAGGGTATCTACCTTAAGATTCAATACCCCATTTATGTGAAATCCCTCTCATTATCTCACATCAGGCACCACTTAGTCCGCTGCATAGTCTGGATGGGACTCCACCAGTCCTACAACAATGCTCCCCTCAAAGAGATTAAATTGCAACACTCATTTCATCCTCATCTTCCAATACAGAAGAAAATAGGCCAGTTATGCTATCGGACCTCTGACACTTCACTCAGTCCCTGCCTTCCAAGAATTATATCTCTTATCTGGCAAAGCATAAAATGAATGAGTAGTTAACAGTTTGCATAATTTCATGCTGAATTGTCAGCCTTATCCTCCAAAGTCACCATTTGGATCAGGCTCAAAATTCATCATCTTCTTTTACCCAAACTCTCCGAGCTACTGTCCAACAACATTCCAACTAACTCTTTGCTATGCAGCAACAGATTTATGGGATTGAAAACAGAAACAGACACATCATCATCAGAATCAAGGGCCAATTTTAGCCAGTTACAATTGTGCGACGCCTGAAGACTTCCGCACCAAGTTGACAAACACTATAGCTTCTATTCTACTCCTCATGACTCGTATGGTCGCTTGACTATATTTTGTGGTCACATAATACTATTCCTCGTCTTTCTTTCAATTTGGTGGAAACCATACTTTGGTCTGATCATGCTTCAGTCTATAGCACCCTCTATGTTCCCTCTCTCTTGGTCATAGCGACAATGAATTACTTCTATTGGATTCGGTGTGTGCTGCCGATATTCACTAGTTCATTACCCATTTTACTGAAGACCACTCTTAGGACACAACCTCTCATATTATTAAGTGGGAGGTGCTTAAATGTGTTCTTTATGGCATTTTGATTAAACATGGGTTGAGAATAAAGAGGAAAAAAGCATATAAATTAACATTTTTCTAAGAGTAGAGTCTTTAGAAATTGAACATAAAAGTTGCTTTTCTTCAGAAGTACTGAGAGACCAACAATGTGCAAGACTGTAAGTCAAAAGTCTTTAAGATGCTTTTAGGAAACGATTCTTACAATTAGGCTGTAGTTCATTTTATAAATATGGCAGTGAAAGTGGATGCATGCTAGCCGGACCATTAAGACTTTAAATCACACGCTCACCTATACTCTGCATTAAGACTACACGTGGTAATATAGTCCATACCGCAAAAGAAATAAATAACACTTTCCATTCTTCGTACTCTAAATTATATAATCTTCATGCTCCTCCCCAGTTAAGCAGTGAGCTACCCACTAATCGCTTCCTTTCCATCTTCTGGATGATGCAGATGATGTCCTATCTGCTTTTGAGAACCCCTTCTCTCCTCAAGAACTCTCATATGTCATTGAAAAGTTCCAGGAAGCTAAGAACCAAGGACTAAATGGCTTCTTCTGCCATTTTTTTAAGGATTTCTTGACGCTTTCTCTCCATTTATGCCTCAGGCATTCAATGGTATTTCCAATAATAACCCCTTCCCCACTCAATCTACTCTTGCACATGTAATGGTCCTTACAAAACTGGGCAAAGACTCATCTGTTTCTGATCGTTATCGACCAATCTCATTATACTATGTAAAGATTATTATTACTGAATGTCGATTTGAAACTATATGCTAAACTATTGGCTAATAGGCTTAATTCCCTCTTACCATGATTTTTCACCCAGATCAGATGGGCTTTGTCCTGGGGAATGAGGTATGCGACAACACTCTAAAAACTCTAGATATTTTCACTATGCCCACTCTCATAAAATTCCTGTTCCTGGATGACAAAGAAGCCTTTGATAAGATTTACTGGTCTTCCCCCTCTGGCACAATTCGGCATCTGGGGATAGGTACCATTTTCATCTCAAAAATCCTAGCCCTCGATCAATCGCCCTCAGCCAAACGTATCCCTCTCACTTTTTTCTCCTCTCTTCCTTTCCTTTTATTTCTGTTTAGATTTATTCTGAACTTTCTGATCATTTCAAATATCTCATATAATTGTATAACTGATATTTTCTTGTATCTCATATATTTGTTTAAAATCTTTCTGGACCAAAAAGGTCTATTATTTATTACACATACTGAGGAATTGTTTTGCCTATGATTCTTTATTACCCGTTTTTGTAAAATTTTCGTACAGTTTCAATAACATTTTTTGTAACAAAAAATAAATTAATGAATGGCTTTACCATTTGGCTTGTTTAAGAAAGAAATTCTTTATTCCCTTAAAATTTATAGCATGATGTCTAGGTTATGCCCAGAAGTTAGGTATACTGCAATGTATAATTTTAAGAGCAGTAATTTTAAATTTAGCTAATACCAGTATTTCCATACCTCTGCCCGGTCATTGATGTCAAGTTACATTGGGCAAGACTATTTTTGTCTGTTTTTTCCCCTTAAGGTCTAATTCCCCTTTAAAAATGTCTACTAATCTAGCAAAAAACATTAGCTCTATGCACATTACCTCTGTGTTCTACATTCCATCTCCTAGTTCAAGTACGTATCTTCCCAGCCTTGCTTTCTACCGGGCACCAATAAGAATTATACTCTGTGACCAAAACTGTAGTGGACTAGACGTGGTGGTCTCTGATGCCGAAAGTTATGGCATATGAGTGACTTAGTTACAAAGCAGAACGTTATTTGAGGCATCAAAGTCGACCTTACATTGGATAGTGCCCCCGTGCAGTACCACCTATTGGTGTCTCCTCACCCTATATGAAGTATTGTCAACCAGTATACAAATAACCAAACCAAACAGGGGCTAATTTTAATAACCAAAGAGCATTGGTGAAATAACCGTTCCATTCAAAGGTCATCACCATACACTGCAAAAATCACTTACAAAGCAGCCCCCAAAAAATAAAAAGTAAACCAAAACAATCAAAAATAATACAACAAAACAGGGCCTAAATGTTTAAAAAACCCGTCAAAGGTCTAAGACTTTTTTGTTCCCCTTTAAGCTTTCCCTTTATATATTTCCCCGGGAAAAAATTTAAAGGAAGCGCTTGATTGATTGTTTTTGGGAAAACAAAGAAAGTCTTAGACCTGGAAAGTTTTCATACACGTGGCTCACAGTGATCGGATAATCGCTCCATATATATAGTAATATAATAACAGTGCAATACAATGTTCAACTGGTACTCCAATACAATATCCAGAATAAATATTGTCACAAGAATCAGGTTCTAGGCTAAAGACACATGAATGGCATACGGTTATATGTCCTGGCATCATCTATAGTAACATGACTGCTATTTCATTACATGGGTATCATCAAATAGTAGAAAAACAATTTAAAAAGCCACACACCCAACAAACTATTTATTACCCACTGCTGCCAAGCAACCCCCAAAATCTATATAAATAAACCCAAAAAGAGCTTTTTAAAAAGTTTTACCAAAGTGAAGAAGCTCACCTCCCCCCTCAAACCCGGGAAATTTTTTCCCCCCTCCTTTTTTGGGGGCCCAACCAAAAAACCCCCCCCCCCACCCCCCCCCCAAAACCCAAAAAAACCCCGCCCCCCCCAGCAATGGGAACAACCCAGTGGTCCAGCAACAGCCCTGCGGGCCAGACCTGGAAACCTTTGGGGGGGCCTTGGGTCATCCCATCTCACGGGCCCAAAGTTTTCACAGAAAAAATAGCTGCTCGCAGCACCATGACAAAAAAGAAAGGATCACAAACGCCCACCTCTCTATGTGCTTATAGCAAACTGAAATGAGGGGGGAAAATTTGGGAGTGACCTTTTGCGACTACTGCTAAATTTAAATTTAAAAAAGGGTGGCCCAATTTTGGAAGGCGCTGGTACCAAGGCAAAACAAAAAATTGAGGTGACAGATATATTAAAAATCATACACAGGAATTAGGGAAAAAAAAAATGTAGGTTTTAAACATAACGCTGCTTTAAAAAAATTACCCCAAATTTTAAAAACAGGTTTACTAGTTACAATTTGAAAAAATTGTATGAGTCCACTTGCCATTTCACGACAAGCTCTTTTAAGTGGGTCCTTACACTAATAGGTGTAGCTCTGCATGGAGATCCCCACCACAGCAACAACGAAACCAGCAAGGGGAAGATCTCAGTGGCCCAACAACACCCCTGCTGCCAGACCAAGCCCACTGGCTCTAGGTTACACCATCCCACAGGCAAAGCACTACAGAAACAATGGGCACCACACAGCACCACAACCAAAAAGGAAAAGATCTCAAACACTCACTTTCAGGTGGCAAATATTGAAAGCACCTGATAGTGTGAGCGATTTTGTTTTACTTTCTTAAACGGGGCGTTATGTAATTTTTTTGGCTTTTAAACAAAACTTTTCCCATAGTCATAATAGTTTTTCGGGCCGGGTTGGGGGGGGGGAAATTGGGGGTTTTAGGGGGGGGTTGGGTTGGCTTTTTTTTTTTTTTTTTTTTTTTTTTTTTTTTTTTTAAGGTTTTTTCGATAGTCGATAGTCGGCCCCTATCGATAAGGTTTTTCGATAGTGGCATCGTTATGCGCGATGCCCTTAAAGTCTATGGGAGAGCAAAAATCACCTTTTATTATTACACCCAAACAAGGCGGGGGAAGCTGAAATTAACATCCACACAGTCAAATGGATACATGATACATCTTAGGCAACACATCTTAGTTTTAAAAGTCACAGAAAATAAGTCAAGACCATTTTCTAGCCTGTTTGTACCACTGCCTGACCCTTTAACTGCATCACCCCAAATTAAAAGAGCCTGAAGGCACTGTATGATTTTGAACCAATTCATGTTACTTGAACTGGACATTGAATATCCCTGTCCTGGAATGCAGCAGTGTGCCCAAACCTGGCATGACCCCAAATTTAAAAAGTGCGGAAATGGAGTCTTTCAACACCATTTTAGTTACACTGGACATTGACTTATACCTGTCCTGGGCCACGCATCTGAGCACCAAACCTGCATGACCCCTACATTTAAAAAAGTGCCGAAAAAGGAGTCTTTCACCACCATTTTAGTTTCATGGACATTGGACTATACCCTGTCCTGGGCCACAGCATGAGCCCAAACTCGGCATGACCCCCACATTTAAAAAGTGCCGGAAAAAGGAGTCTTTCAACCACCATTTTAGTTTCACTGGGACATTGACTATACCACTGTCTGGGCCACAGAATGAGCCCCAAACCTGCATGACCACCCATTTAAAAAGTTGCCGGAAAATGGAGGGTCTTTCAACCACCCAATTTTAGTTTCACTGGAGCATTGACTATACCTGTCGGGGCCACTGCATGACCCCATCACTGCATGGACAACCACATTAAATAGTGCCGGAAAAGGAGTTTTCAACCACCATTTTTGTTTCACTGGACATTGACGTTTACCTGATGGGCCACAGCATGGCCCAAACCTGCATGACCCCACATTTAAAAAAGTGCCGGAAAGGTGTCTTTAAAACACCATTTTTGTTGCTCTGGACATTGACTTTACCTGTCTGGGACACACAGCATGAGCCCATCCTGCAATGACCCCACATTTAAAGTGCGGAAATAGAGTCTTTCCAACCACCATTTTAGTTGAACTGGACATTGACTATTCCTGTTCCTGCGGCCACTAGCTGACCAGGGCCGGAGTTACTGTGGGTGCGGTGAATGCCCAGGCTGGCGTCCGTCATCTATTAACACGCAGGTTAAAATGCCCTGATGGAAGCACAGAATCGAAAACTGTCGTGCTGAAGCAGAGTGCGGAAGCGGAAGTGTGAGAACTCCAGCCTTCCTCTGTACACAGTCAAATACCCTGGGTAGCGCTTGCCCCTCCGTATGTGTGTGGACCATTTGAGCTCACTTGGAAGATACTGGTGGTTAACGCTACTGTTACCCCAGGTGCCTTTATCTTGGCATTCTTTTTCTCATTTTACTCAACGTGATGGAGGAATTGGTCTTGACTTTGTTCTCTGTCCGTGCTCCATACTCCATGTTCTCTGAATAAACATACATCTGGTCAAGTTTTCCATGTAACTTCCCTTGTACAATTCTGAGGAAATTTTTTTACCAGCTATTTTGTTACATGCAAGTTTTTTAGTACTTTAATTCTAGAAAAACATTTTTAAAATAGGATGGAATCCCACCATGTCTTGTTTCTCTTTTTTCATTTGTATTAAAATGGGTTGTCTCCAATTACAGGGATTGATAGCTATGTTAAAGATCTTGGCAAAACAAGTCATTTTGCAATATGTGTCCATTAACCAGTGTCCTACCTATTCGGTTCTTTGACAGCACCATCACCCTTGAGCCATTTGACAATGGTGAAGAACAAATGTCTGTTAGAAAACATACATTTTTTAGGAATAGGACCTGTAGTATAGCTGCATGTCACAGCTAATGCCCCAAAAATGCAAAGCATGAACCTTGAGCCATTTTGTTCAATTGTGAGAGACAAATGTCTGTTAGAAACAACATTTTCTTAGTATAGGACCTGTTAGTATAGCTGTTGTCACAAGCAAAATGACCCCCAAAATTCAAAGCATGACCACTTGAGCCCACCTTTGGTCAATTGTGAAGAACAATGTCTGTTAGAACAACATTTTTTAGAATAGGACCTGTAGTTATTGCTTGCATGTCACAGCATAATGCCCCCTAAAATTCAAAGCATGGACCTTGAGCCATCTTTGGTCAATTGCTTGTGAAGAACAAATGTCTGTTATAAACAACATTTTTTTATAATAGGACTGTAGTATTGCTGCATTTCAAAGCAGTATCGACCCAAAAAAGTATTAAATTGCTTCTCAGCCACTGTTAAAATTGTGAGGGAGAAAATGCACTTAGAAGCCACAATTCTGTTCAAAGGACCATGATTATTGCTGTATTCTCACAGCTAAATGGCCCCAAAAATAATAAATATGATCTTCTCAGCCACTATTTAAATTGTGAGGGAGAAATGCCACTTAGAAGCCACATTTCTGATTCCAATGGGGGGAGGGGGGGGGCCCCCCAGGGACCATGAATTATTGCTGTATCTCACAGCAACATTGACCTCAAAACAATTGACAAATGCGAATACTACCTCTTAAGTTTACAGTGAGTAAATGGAATACGGTGTTGTCATGAAACCTTCTGTCTTTTACAGTCCCTCACAGCAAAACAGCAAATTGAAACTGTTGGGAAAAGAGAATAAAAACTTGCAGTAAGAAATGATTCATTTCTAAATAAAAGTTTTCAAGAGGGGACCATTTCTGTTGAAATGGAATTGTGATGTAGACTGGCAAACTAATCCGGTTGACCTCGGCAATTGGGGCCACAACATCATCTGAGATCCATGCCTGTTTCATCTTGATGAAAGTCAAACGAATCCACATTATCTGTGGAAAGCGTTGGTTTGTCTGTAATGGACTCCTACAGCTGTGGCTGAAGGTCCGCTCAGATTGGACGCTGGCATGACTGGGCAGGACAACACCTCTATGGCGTGTCGAGCCAGCTCGGCCATTCTCCATTTTGGATACCCATGAAGTCTATTGGGTCCGGAACCATGCAAAAAACATCGGTGATTGAGACGCAGATAGTCGTGCACCATGATCTTAAGCTGATCTCTGTGTGTTGGTTGTGTGCCCTGCATTGCATGCGTGGTGAGGTGGTAAACTAAGATTGCCAGAGGTACCATTAGGCTTATGCCACCTTGACTGTTGCTTGCCGCTACGCCTTCTTGGCACTATAATGCTGTCACGTCGCTGATGTTGTTCCACGTGACATTTGGGGGAACGTGAGCGACGCAAACAGATGTCTCCTGTTGATCAATCAGCAAGCGTCTCCATTTTCTGCATTTTTACTCTCTATTTGGGTGGGTGGAAGGAAAGTGTGATTTTTGTTTTGTACCGGGGATCCAGGAGGGTGGCCATCCCAGTAATGTTGTTCATTTTGATGGCCTTAATGCGAGAGAATCAATGTTGGAGGATATGGAGCTTCCAAGCTCTCATGTGAGAGATGGTGCCTTGATTTCCCAAGCCCTCTGGGTCGAGGGGCATAGCAAAATGATCTTCACTCATCTTCTCCTCCGCCCTCAAATTCGCGCCAACCTCTTTCCAAGGCAGGGACGTCGGTAACTTCGGTGTTAAGAATACTCCTCCTCATCCTCCTCCTCCGCTGCCTCCGGCACAGCTTTCAAACAGCCTGACTTGCCTGAGATGATGCACCTGAGAGCTGATGCGCCACCTTGCACTTAGCTCTGGACCGAACCACTGCTCTCATGAAGAACGCATGAAATTGTGAAACTGTCGGGCTTGTGGATTTGTCGGTAGAGTAAGGACTCCGTGTCCGCATCTGTGGTCGGCTCCTCCTCCGTCGCTGGCGGGACCTGTATTTTCAGAGTGTCCAATGATCGGTCCACAACAAAGATCACCACAATGCCATGCTGACAAGGGCATTGTCCGCACTTGACATTTTGGTGGTTCTTCAAAAACTGGCAAGGATGGTGCAGAGCTCTGTCAACTGCCTCCACTACTCGGTGGTTCAACACCCAAGGTCCAGTACCGATGCTTGTCAGGCCATGTGTCACTTCTTACTGAGTAATGGCATGTGCGCTGCTGCCACAACGCTGGAGCATGTGGGGGTGGAATTCCAAGCGTTGTTGCCACGTCACAATGAGACGGTTGACGGGGAGGCCGAAGCTACGCTGCAACGCAGCCGGCGGGCGAAGCAAGGGTGCGAACGGCGTAAAGTGCGAACTCAGAACATCGAGCCTTTCTTCGCAGGCAGTCCAGACCCGGGTAGCATCTTAGGAAATTTTGGAGACAAGGTTCATGACATGTGCCAGGCAAGGGATGTTTGCTCCAGCCTACGTTCTTAAGGGCGGCCAGCAGATTTCGCCCGTTTTCGCCACTCACCTTGCCTGGACAAGGTTCTTGTCACCAGCCAGCGCTCGGTCTCCGTTGCCTTAGAGCAGTCCACAGCTCCTGACCTGTTGTGTGGGGGACGGTCTCAAGGCAGATTAATTTCAACACGGCCTGGTGTCCCTCGTGCACGTGATGCCACACCAGAGGACCTTGGGGGAACGAGCCTGCACACTTCCCTGCGGTTTGAAGAGCGTGCGCCGAGCCTGAGAGCCACGTTCAACCCCAGTGACTCCTCTAGCTCACCAGGAGCTGTCACACAGATATAGCGGCCTTGGCTGTGCGTACTAGTCACATGTGGTTTTTCGGGTGGTTGAGAGGACTTTTCCGGACACTGATGCAGACAACGCGCTTGAAATTTTAGATGCACGTGGCTGGCCAGGGCAGGGACGGCTTTTCTGGCAAAGAAATGCCTGCTCGGCATCTGGTATTGGGGGCAAGCGAGGGCCATGACGTGGCGGAACCCATCTGTGTCCACCAGACGGAAAGGCAACATTTCCAAGGCCAAAAGCCTGGCAATGCCGACGTTCAGGCTTTTGGCTTTGGGATGGTTTGGGTTAAAGTGTTTCTTCTGCTCCCAAACCTGGAAGACAGAAGGCTGGCTGCTAGACTGGCCGCTGTACGGCGTGCAGGTCGTCAAACTGGCGGAAGGAGAAGGGGTAGGATGGGTCTCTGGTGGTGCTGGTGGTACTCGGGCGACGGTGGAGGCTGAAGCGGAGGCTGATCCCTGATCATGACTCTGAGAGACATGGGCAGCTGAGGAACGCTTGGTGGTGGCGGAGGAGGAGGAGGCGGGACAGAGGGTGTGACAGTGGTTGGAGGCTCGGCGTCGGTCTGGCCTTTTTTGGCCAAGTGTTCCCTCCATTTCAACTCATGCATTCGCTGCATGTGACTAGACATGTTGGTGGTGGTTAACCACTTAAGGTTCTTGCCTCTACTTATGCGTTTACGGCAAAGGCGGCATATGACATCGCTGGGTGAATCAGAGGCTTGCTCAAAGAAGGCCCAGGCTTGAGAGGTCCTGGACCTTTTTGACGGCGATAAGCGAGGAGCGGGGTTTGCGCTGACCGTGGCTGGCGGAATCATATCAGCGGACTTCTGCGACCGCCCTCTCCCTTTTTGTGGCGGGACCCGTATTGACACTACCCCATCGTCTTCCTCCTCGTCCACTGATGAAGCGCTCGCAAGCAAATTCTGCGGAAAAGACCAGGATGGATCCGCAATGTCGTCATCATCATCATCATCAACACAGGTGACTTGGTCGTCCTGACTTTCTGCATCCAGAAGCTGCGGGCTACAAGCAAGGGGCACTGCAAGGCGTTGCCGACCGCCCGGGATTTTTGCCGATTGACCGGCTTCCTTCACCTCCTCTGATGGCATCAGTAACTGGGCGTCAGAGCAGACTAAATCTTCCTCTTGATCTTTTAACATGCCTTCTGACCCCAACCGCATTTTGTCATCAAAGAGGTCTTCAGACAATGGATTCTCCACAGTGGTGGGTACACGAGTTGACGATTTGGGCTGCTTCATGTGGACGATGGCTGATGATGCTGGTGAACCGCCCATTATGGTGCCTGTGACTAGCGAGGACGAGGAGGTAAGACTGCTAGAGCAGGTTGCATTAACCACTGAGGAAGATTGGCGGACGATGTCGGTTACTATAAGATTCACAGTCGGCCCTGACCCCAGCGATGACATGCCAGACGGTCCTAAGCAACTGACGATACCCGCTTGGCAATTGCGTTTTTGTCGCCAGCACGGAAGGAGCACCTTCTCTCGTACCTCTACCTCCATGTGCTAACAACCATCTTGCCGTTACCCACCATGCATTTCGCTCGCATGTTCAGATATAATAAAAAATTTGAGATAGGGTATGAGAATATTTTTGAAAGTCTCTTATTAAAAGATCGGCTAATCACCAGCTATTCCTCCAAATCCCCTAATCTAAACAAAATTGCTATTGTGAAATTCAAATTTAACTGCAAGGTGTCTAACAACAATCTGGACTGGGCAAAAAGTCCCAAAAGAACACGTATTTGTTATCTGTGGTATAATAAACCGGTATTTTTTTGCAACCTTTCAATTCTTCACTCTGTGGTGATATAAATTGCCTGTTTTTAGATTTACGTAGATGCCTGGCGTCAAGAACAGTGCTGGGTGCGCATAGTAAAAAAAACACGTAACTGTTATGATTTTATGATATAATAAACTGCTGTATTTTTTTGCAACCTTTCCAATTCACCTGAAGGTGAATATAGAATTGCTGGTTTTGAAGATTTACGTAGAGTTGCAGCGTCAATGAACAGTGCTGAGTGCGCAAAAGTCAAATAAAACATCGTAACCTGTTATGTTTTTTGATATAATAAACTGATGTCTTTTTGCACCTTATCAATTCACCTGTGCTGAATATAGAATTGCTATTTTAAGATTTACTTAGATGCTGCGTCAATGAACAGTGAGCTCGGGTGCGCAAAAGTCAAAAAACACGTAACTGTTATATTTTGATTATAATTATCAATACTGTATTTTTTGCACTTTCAATTCACCGTGGTGGAGATATAGAATTTAGCTGTTAAGAAATACGTAGATGCTGCATCAATGAACAGTTCTGGGTGCCAAAATCAAAAAAAACACGTAACACTGTTATTTTTTGATATAATAAACTGTAATTTTTATGCAGCCCTTTCATTCACCTAGTGGTGAATATTAGAATTGCTGTTTTAAAGAGTTACACAAATGCTGCGTCAATGAACAGTGTTGGTGCGCAAAAGTCAAAAACACTAAACTGTTATTTTTTGAATATATAATAAAGCGTGTATTTTTAGCACCTTTCAATTCACGACTGTGGTGAATATAGAATTGCAGTTATTAAGATTACGTAGATGCTGCGTCAATTGAACAGTGGCTGAGTGCGCAAAAGTCAAAAAACACGTAACTCTTGTTATGTTTTGATATAATAAACGGTATTTTTGCACCTTCAATTCACCGTGTGGTGATAATATAGAATTGCCTGTATTTGAAGGATTTAAACGTAGATTGCTAGACGTCAATGAACATTGCTGGTGCGCAAAAGACAAAAAACTCGTAACTTGCGATGTTTTCGTAATGAACACACGGTATTTTTTGCAACAAACAACCTGTGCTGACCTACAAGTTGCTGGTTTGTAATTTAAGTGCAGGTGGATATATCAAACAGTCACAAGGTGAAATTGGAAAAATTGAACACCATCTGAAATGTAATACTGACTAATAAAAGTGAGTTTTGCAGCTCACGCGAGAGAGACCTGCAGTTACTAGAAATGATGTTTATATTATCCTAATAAAAGTTCAGGCTGCCCAATATCCAGGAAATAGTTTCAATAGCAAACTGTTAAAAGTAAAGAGGATTCCACTACAATGTCCTACACTAAGTCTTAGGAGAGAAACTATATCCAGATGGTTCTGTAAAGATAGAGCTGATGTCATGTGTTCGCCCGTGGGACCCCCCCCCCCAGCTCCCCACCAGCCTGTGAGATTATACAGTGGTAGATGTCCTGCTTTAAAATTCCTCTAGCTAACTACATAAAATGTTCAAATCCCTAATGTAACTAAATTGGAAGATCACAGCTAAAAGTAGAGGTTTCTCTGTGCAGAAATAGACTAATTTTCGCTGAGCTGTTTGGCCACAGGCAGAACGTAGGTCCTAAACCCTAATGAGACGCTGAGAGACACTGAGGCTGAAACAGGAAACGCTGTTCTATGTAAAAAACCCAGGTCATGTATTTTTCCAGCCAATCGCAACCATACACATCCCCGTCATGACGTCGCACACACATCTCACCCTGCTCTATTTATGTAATCTGATTTGCTGGCCGCCAAAATTACAGGAAGCGCCGAAAAAGGCGCGATCTTAATAGATGATGCACAGATTTTAACCTTAATTATCGCATGATCTGGAAATTTCGATCACCATAAAAACCTTGCCGATTTCAACTTTGTCGATAAAAATCGCTCAACACTAGTGAGGAGGAATGGATCTTGAGGATATCGGCATTGGGTGTGCTGGGTTTGACTGATCGTAATGACTTATCCTCATTTTTATAACATTGTATTAAGCTTTTTTGTTCTGGGAACATTAGTCTGTTTGATTGACAGACATGGTGGATTTAAAGATGTATTCACGTGATCTCCCATGAGGCCTGGAGGAAGCGCGTGTGTGCGCAAAACGGCCGTCGCCTGTTTGTTCTGTATCCCGTCCCGTGCTTGCAACAAGTTGCTTCAATAAAGAAAGGTTTTAGCATCGGTGAGTGCCGTGGATATTTCTCTCCCTCCTATTTTGATTTATGGCTCTATCTTTTTGATTTCACTGAACACCATCATTGCTATTTTTGGAAATATTTGTGTCTACACAGGGACGCTGAACATGTATTGAGATTGCCGTGCAGCAGTGCCGAAGTATACATCGTTTCTATTGCCTCATTTAATGACACAAAAGCCAACAACAGGGGTAGGTATACACCATCAAAAATCTTGACACCAATGTCAAATGCTGTCCACAAGTCGAGTTCTTGACTGGTGAGGCATTGCATCCTACTCTTTTCGACGGGCGTCCCGCCGGTCATTGTGGGTCAAGGTTACAGAGTTATGAGCTTCTACACGGCGACTAAGCTGATCTAGGGAGTTTAGGTTTGGAGAAAGTGCCTGCCACTCCACCTGAGGTATCTCAGTCTCCAACAGCTGTTCCCTAATGATGCGACCTCAATGAGCTGGAGCATTGTTGTTGAATTAGCCCTGTGTTGTTCATGTAGAGGCACAGTGACTGAATTAATGATGTTATTCAACTAGTAGAGGCTTGTCACTGTACCATTCACAAAGTGTAGGTCAGTTCTGTAGTGACTAAACACACCTGACCTAACTGTAGCACAACCACCATCAAAGGCTGTGAAGAGTGAATCAACCTTCATCACTGAACAGCACTGAGGACCACTGGTCCTCATCCAGCATAGATGCTCCCTGGCCCATACAAGACAATGATGCCTGGTGGTGTGGTCAGGTGCCTTTGCCGGTTTTCTGGTTTTCTGGCACACGGTTGTGAATTGTCTCATATGACACTTCATTCACCTCCACCTCCCTCACACATGCCTGGAGTTGTGTGGCATTTTTTGCAATTAAGTGGTCATCATTGTGTGATGTAGCCAAAAGATGTCCACTTCTTCGCCCTTCTGGGACTCTTCCAGTCTCTGTGTCTCTGCTGCAACTTGCTGATGACACTCTGTGACACTCAAAGCTCAGTGGCCACTTTTGTCTGAGAGCATCCTGCTTGAAGCCTCGTAATGGCAAGGTACTGTCAATAGATTGTAAGGTATTTTCTTAGTCTCACAATGTCGAAATGTGAACAGCATGATGAGGAGGACTGTTTAAATCCCAATTCAAATTCATCCCCTAAATTTATTGGGTGATTTGGTGTTGGGAATTTTGCCATCAAACTCCTTGTTAGAGATCAGCAAGCTGTGCAAAAAAGTACTGAAATATCGTCCAGTTGGACATGTTCAATCTAAAGTTAAAAGCCAAATATCTCCAAGGTTTTGTGAGTAGTGTGTATAGGGCTTTTGTTATATTTATTCTACTTTAAAAAAAACCATTCATTATCTCAACTTTCGGCTGCAGCGCTATAAATATGTTGCTAAAGGTGCTATTGTCATGAAACTCCATGAGACATCTTTAACAACCCATCCAGTCCACATACGTAAATAAATAAAACCAAAGATGTCCATATATTATGTGTAATAATGAGAAATGGCACAAGGAAAAAAGTATTGAACACACCAAGAAAGAGAAGTGGCAAAAGCCATGAAAAGTCATGACACCAGCTGAAATCTGAACCCATGAACCCACATGTATTTCCTCAAACTTTATGTTTGAAGGATAAAGAACTCTACCAACACCAAAACATTATCTCAACTCTGAAGCATGAAGGAGAAAGTATCATGGTTTTGGCTTTTTTTCTGCCACAGCACCTGGATGCCTTGCAATCTTTGAGGGAATAGTGAATTCAAAGATGTATCAAACATTTTACAGTAGAAACTCAGGCTGAATAGACACTGACATTTTCACAAGACAAAGACCCAAAGGACACATTTAAATCAACTAAAGAATTGTTAAAAAGGAAGATTTTAAATGGCCTAAGAGTTTACTTTAACCCTGTGGAGCAGATGTTGCATGACATCAAAAGGCTGTACACAGAAGGCATCCCAAAAATGTAGATGAACTGAAACACAGTTGGAAATAAGAATATTCAGAAATTCCTCCTTAACATTGTACAAATCTTATTTGTAGCTACAGGAAACATTTGGTGGGTGGTTGTCCCTAAAGGAGGAGCTACAGATTATTAAAATCAAGGGTTCACTTTCTTTCTACACTGTGAATGTTTGCTCAATGTGATCAATAAAAGACATCACTATTTCAACTGACTGTGTGTTATTAGTTTTGACAGATTGTGTTTGTCCTTCATAGTGACTTAGATACCAGTACAGAAATCCAGGTAAAGTCAAATGGTTTCTGGCTTTTTTTTGTAACTAATTGCTTTTCATCTGTGTGCAAAAATGCTGTTTGTTATGTATTGGTTGCTAAAATAATGCAAGACCTGTGTATCTGTGACAGCGGAACTATTGAATGTGTGAAAGCAATGTCTATAAAATATATATATATATATTATATATATTATTTTATGTTTATTTTTTTTCAAAAAGTCCAAGTATATCCACCCAAGTGGACAAAAAAAAACCAACAGTGTTGCATAAAAAGTGTACATGCAAAAGGTCGAAAATCAATGGTCCCTCTTTGCCTAAATTCAGTGACACTTAAACTGTATCCTGTATTTCTTCTGGGTGCCATACCAAGTGCTCACCAATTGGTCAAAATCTGGTTGGCTCCACATCCAAGATGCTGGGGTTTCCCGACATAGAGAAACCAGATAGCTAAACACTCCCCTTCTAGACCTCAGGAGGGACATATCATTGGGGCAACATAACTTAAATAAAACAAAGATGTAAGCTCAAGAGCGAGTGAAAGGTTGAAGTGCTTGTGCAAATGCGCCACACTCAAGGGGACTTCAATGATATACAACCAGGTTTGGGCGTTCACCCGTTAGACTCTAACTAGGAGGTTCCTCTACAATCCTCCTTTACATGAACGTAGAGTCTAATAAATAAATTTTACTTCAAAACATGTAGAGACATATACAACACCATGCAAAGTTATTCATAGATATATCGGTACCTTTAGTCCTTAAGCATATAAAGTCCTTTGAAGACAAACTTTAAATAGTCCATACAAATCAGAGAGCCGAAAGCACATCCGTGCTTCTTTCATCTGAATGAAATGGATGAGGTATCTATAGTGGCACTCAAGCAGTAGGTATGCAAACCGCAATAAAAATAAAGTTTTTAGGAAGCGCGGCATGTGCCCTGTGCAAAATACATAGTATCTTTGTTCTTATTTCTTTTATGCTTTATATTTTATGTCTTTTAACCCCTTAACGACCCTGGGCGTATGAGTACGTCCCAGGGCCGCTAAGAGGCTTTGCAGGGGGATCGCTCTGCGACCCCCCCGCACAGCCGCTGGGTGTTAGTGGCTAATTGCCGCTAAACACCCGGCCGTTACAGCGTGAATGGGCAGTCGCCCCCGCGCTGTTTAACCCTTCAGACACCGTGGCAAAGATGGCGGCGGTGTCGGAATGAATGGCAAGCGGTGCCCCGCACTGTGCGTGAGGATGATCGGCACCGTCGCAGCGCGGCTGCAACGATCCGACCACCGGACATGGAAGTGGGGAGCCTTGGGAAGGCTCCTGTCACTTCCATGTCCTAGTTTGCCCCACTTCCGTCCGCAGACAGGAAGTGGGGAAACCGCCATCTTGGTACACTCTAATGCATTGCCTATGCAATGCATTAGACTGTATTGACAATTGCCCCACCTAAGGTCAAGTACCATAGTTGGCCGCAATGTTAAAGTAAAAAAAAAAAAGTATTAAAAGTTCAAATCACCCCCCCTTTCCTATTTTACAAATAAAAACAATAAAATTAAAAGTTACACATATTTGGTATCGCCGCGTCCCGAAAAAGTCCGATCTATAAAAATATATAATTTATACCGTACATGAAACGTAGAAGAAATAAAATTCCAAACGCCCAAAAAAGCGTTTTTTGATCATTTTTTTGTCACTTAAAAAATGGAATAAAAGTGATCAAAAAAGTCGCATCCAGACCCAACTGCGAGCGATAAAAAGTACACTTCAGCCTGCAAAAAATGCACCCTCACTGACGTCCGGAGGTGTTAGTACAAAACAGTTATTGGTCGCACAAACTGACGATGCGGCGCAAATTTAAAAAATAGAAAAAGTTTGGCATTTTTTTACGGTATCAAAACATAACGGAAACCCACATGTTTGGTATTGCCAGATGCGTATCAACCTGTAGAATACAGAAAACACATTGTATTGACCGAAGATTGAATTCCTTAAAAGCAAAACCCCCGCAAACATGGCGGAAATATGTTTTTTTTCACAATTTGTCCCACTTGGAATTTTTTTGTGGTTTCCCTGTAGAGTTTCACTATGTTTTAGCACTGTAAAAAAAAATATTTTTTTTAAATTTGCGCTGCTGCACCGTTTTCTGCGACCAAAAACTTTATTATACTTCCAACTATGGACCTATACAAGGGGGATGCATTTTTTGTGGGCTGACGGGCACTTATTCCTGGTACCATTTTGGGATACATGTGATTTTTTGATGACTTTATTCCAATTTTAGGGGACATAAAATGACCATATGGTGGTCTATAGATCGGACTTTTACAGATGCAGTGAAACCAATTATGTGTAACTTTTTAATTTTTTTTTTATTTGTAAAATGGCATAAGGGGTTGATTTGAACTTTTAATATTTTTAACAACTTTTATACTTTAAAACATTTTTTTAACATTATCTTTGAGTACCCCTATGTCACTTGACCACTAGGGGACCACGATCGTTAGTACACTGTTCTGAATTGTATAAACAATGCATAAGGGTGTTCCAAGATGGTGATTTTATCACTTGCTGCCCTAGAAATGGATAAATGTTGGTGATGAAGCCTTCATAAGGCTCCCGCAATTCTCAAAGCAATTAGCAACTGACATAGCCTATATACGAAAGCGTCGTGCCACGTGGATTACTCTGGTGAGTCGCAAGCCAGCCTACCGAAGTTTTATGGCACAGGTGACATGATGTAATGATATCATTCCACTTGTGCCGGGAGTAGCGTAACTATGAAAACGGCATGATGACGTCACAGGAGGGGCTGTTTGATAATTGAATGGGGAGAGGAGAGTTTAATTTATTTTAAACAGGGGCCTACATATCTACTAGGAGTACCTAAAGAACTACCACCTACTGGGGGACATATAGACCTACCTATTGGAACGGGTCCTATGGATCGATCAACCTACTGGGAGGGGCCTATAGACCTACCAACTACTGGGATGGCCCCATACACCTACCACCTATTACATGGACCCCATAGACTTACCAATCTACTGAGAGGGGCCCTATAGACCTACCAACCTATGGGAGGGCCTCATAGACCTATCAACTTATTGGGAGGGCCTATAGACCTTACCGACCTTCTGGGGGGGCCTACCTACTAGAAGCACCTATATACTTACCTATCTTCTAGGGAGACCTATATACCTACCAAACCTACTGGGGGGAACTATATGCCTACCTACATACTGGAGACCTATAGACTACCAACCCTACTGGGGTACCTCTATACCGATCTACCAGTAAGTAGTTAGGTATACAGGTGGTAGAAAAGTAAGGATTCTAAAATGTTTGTGTGGGAGACAAGTCGCAGCCAGGATATGTCATCATGGCAGTCTGGGCTGGATGGAGAAGAAAAAGGAAAGTGAAGGACTCATCAGGGATGACGTTACCTGTAAGTTGCTGGATTTAACTGCACTGTAATCACTTATACGTCTACAGAGCCTGAGTGCAATTGGTAGTCACATGTGGTGGTCGCATTTAGTCATAGTCTGGCAGTATTATTTTTTTCCTTAAGTAGTAACTATCTTTAGTAAAAATAATATGTATGGTCTATTTGCTCCATGGATCGGTGTATTATTTGGTCAATGTATGATGTTATACATAAGGTATTATATATATATATATATATATATATTATATATTATATAATATATAAGATATATACACTCACCGGCCACTTTATTAGGTACACCTGTCCAACTGCTCGTTAACACTTAATTTCTAATCAGCCAATCACATGGGCGGCAACTCAGTGCATTTAGGCATGTAGACATGGTCAAGACAATCTCCTGCAGTTCAAACCGAGCATCAGTATGGGAGAAGAAAGGTGATTTGAGTGCCTTTGAACGTGGCATGGTTGTTGGTGCCAGAAGGGCTGGTCTGAGTATTTCAGAAACTGCTGATCTCCTGGGATTTTCACGCACAACCATCTCTAGGTTTTACAGAGAATGGTCCGAAAAAGAAAAAACATCAGTGAGCGGCAGTCCTGTGGGCGGAAATGCCTTGTTGATGCCAGAGGTCAAAGGAGAATGGGCAGATGGTTCGAGCTGATAGAAAGGCAACAGTGACTCAAATAGCCACCCGTTACAACCAAGGTAGGCAGAAGAGCAGCTCTGAACGCACAGTACGGCAAACTTTGAGGCAGATGGGCTACAGCAGCAGAAGACCACACCGGGTGCCACTCCTTTCAGCTAAGAACAGGAAACTGAGGCTCCAATTTGCCCAAGCTCCTCGAAATTGGACAGTAGAAGATTGGAAAAACGTTGCCTGGTCTGATGAGTCTCGGTTTCTGCTGCGACATTCGGATGGTAGGGTCAGAATTTGGCGTCAACAACATGAAAGCATGGATCCATCCTGCCTTGTATCAACGGTTCAGGCTGGTGGTGGTGGTGTCATGGTGTGGGAAATATTTTCTTGGCACTCTTTGGGCCCCTTGGTACCAAAGCCCTCATGTGTCTATGTAGGTGGGAAAATAAAAAAGTTATGGCTCTGGAAAGGCGAGGAGGGAAAAACGAACGTGTCAACAACAAAAAAAAACGCCGGGTCCTTAAGGGGTTAATGATTGTTTCTTGCCAAAATTAAAACTAACAATTTATTTGGGATGTTTCCCGGATCCTATTTTGTCAGCTACAGCTGAAAACTTTATTTTTATTGCGGTTTGCATATCTACTGCTTTAGTGTCACTATAGGTCCATATTATATACCTTATCCAATTCATACAGCTGTAAGAAGGTTACCACTTTACACCTGCTGGTGATTACATGCCTACCCCTTTACTTAGCCATGCATATCCACTGTTCTACACATACCACACTTCAAATGTCATCTGCCACGGAGACAAAGAAATGGTATCTACATACTCCACACTCTCTCAGTCTGTACCCAAGAGGCCCTTGAAAAATAAACACCAACAACAGTAGGTGAAAGGAGTTGGGCCTGGGTTGTTATTTATATTTGGAAGAATGAGTCCGGAATTTGGAGTCTTAGCCCTATTATAAGGTTTTGTTTCTTTTTTTGATATTGTAGTACTATTGTGACTGACATTTAAAATAGACATGATTATTAAGCTATATGTTTTTCAATTTGTGGTTTCCTTCTGCATCAATAAGAACATAGGTATTTTTTTGTGGGGTGGGGGCGCAGCTTATGTTTATATACAGCAAGAAGAGAAGGCGGAGCTGCCTCTTGGCCCAGTGTTTCCCACCACAGATTCACTTTAAATACCACAGGTATGGCCTAACAGATGAGCTAAAAAGGCAGCGAGCATGCAAGATCTGAGGAAAATAAACAGCAGTTATTAGCTCTCTGACTGTATTGATTTAAGTATGATATTTGATCTACTGCCTAGGCAGTGTGGCAGAGTGACCTTGTGCAGTTGCAGGTTTCTGCCACTAGGTGGAATTCGGCAGGATACCTGCTACAGACGTGCCACCGAAAACCTGGGTTCGGTGGGGGAAGGAACCCGTTTTGGTGTCAGTCACAATAGGTTACTGACACAGTTAGCTAATATGGCTGCCTTGCAGCCAGGTATGGGTTTACTTTCCCGGGATGGTCATAGCGTTGGGTGGGAGGCCGTCTCCACATTCCAGTGCCAGGTCTTACTAGGCCTATTAAAAGGCTGGTACTCCAGGTGAGCAGGGGGTGTGGTTGCTACCTGGACATTTGGAGCAGCAGAGCTGGGAAGAGAGCCCTGGCTCGCAGAGGCTACAGGAAAGCCTGGTACACAGTAAGCACTGTAATGTTGAGGTGCTGAGCGACAGGCACAGACCTCTAGACGAGAGGGACTCTGTGTGTGAGCTAGTGGCCAGACGGGCGAGGATTTATTTTTATGAGCTGTGTTTTTTCTGTAAACGGTGTGCCTCAAAGCTGGCTGAGGCCAGTTTGAAACATTGCGCCATGTTGGAAGATTTTGTGCCAAGATCGTTCTACCAAGGACGGCGATCCCAAAAGCCAAGCGAGAAACCACAGGACGGGACAAGATGGTGTCTCAGAGCTAAGTGGCAGCCTACAGGAGTCATAACAAAAGTTTTAGGACAAAGCAAAAACTTTGATCTAACAGATAAAAACAAACTAATGGACTTAATTTATTTCCAGAATGCACATGGACCACTATTACAGGTCTCTAAGATTTACAGAATGCACAGAAAAATATGAAGATTGTGTTGTCTTAGACATCACGTGTAATATCTTCATTATCCATGTTGTGTTAAAGGGGTTCTCTGGGACTATTTGTTTATTTGTTATAGGGCTCACAACTGTATTATATTAAACTTAGTAATTCATACTTAAAAATTATTTGCCGGTCCTGCTGCAAAGAGCCCTGTCCTACCTTCCACCCACCGCCTGCAAACCATGTGATGTACATTCATCAGATGACCTCAATGAACGTTTTTTCATCACTCAGTCGGTGTGTTTTGAAGTCAGGCTCAGCTCAGGAATACTCCCCTGTAGTAGGCGTGACCTGAGCAGAGAACGATTTAGCTGCATTCACTCTTATCAGCCTGTAGCTTGAAAATGAAAATAAGTACCTAATTTAGAGTAATTACAGGAGAGGGGAAACTGTTTATCTTTGAGTGCTGCTGGCGGGACTTACTAGCAGTAAGAGGAAGAGCTGCAGTTCAGAGCTGGGTTGTTGTGAACTGCTGTCATGATTATGTGACTGCAGCTCTGTACAGTTTACAGAGTGACTCCTGAGTCCCAGCTATCATCATTATCATGACAAATTAAAGAGCTGGGAGGGAATTACACACTTATATCAGCACAAGGTTTAGCAGTGATAACTGTGGAGGGAAGTCCTAGATTGCCATGCATTCTGGGACTTGTAGGAAAAAGCTTCTGGAAAATTAGGACATGTCAGATTAATAGACAGTTTTCAGATTTGAAAACCCATCTATAATCAGAATTTGTATATTTGCATACTGCCATGTGGAGGCAACTTACTGATACTCCCACAGGCAAGAAGTTTCACAGCAAAAAGTGGATCTTATGATAGATGAATAAGGAGGCAAAAGAAAAACACATGAAGATAGTGGAATATCTTTACTTTTCAATATAAATGCCATTTATAGTTTTCATTGAAATTTAATCTCTTTAAACTCTCAGATAACCTCTTGAAACGGTCTACATCTCTCGAATTCAAAACAAAAAGGTCGCTTGGAGGCTGAATACCCTGGCTCTATTTCTGTCTCAAAGTCTCAAAAGTTAGCAGTTTAGATAGCAGTCTAACTTGCTACTGACAGGAGCTAAGAGCAGGATGTATTATTATCTTAGGGAGGTAATCACTGCTCCAGGGAAAGTTGCAGAAGTACAATAAATTAGCTTTAAATTAATACTCCACATGAATTTCTTACACTGCATAATACCCCATTGTTCAGTTTAACAAAGAGGTCACATCAATTTGAGTGACAGCTGTCGCAATACAGGTACCTCCATTTGTTATTGGAGAGATTGGATCAGGTACAAAGTGTGTGCAGAGCCTCATGTATCCAATCATTTCTCAAAATGCATAGGTGTAGCTAAGCAACACCTATGGAGGTGATGTCACCACATTATTTCTACTTCAGGAACTTCAAATGGTTACACAACATACGAGTCATAAGGCTTTCATGTCTTGCGATTAACAATATGCATGGTTTCAGCATATGGTTCTAAAAACTTGAAGCAACCAGCCTATATATATTCCAGGCATGAAGTACCTGGCCGCACAAAGTATTTTCTTACTTTTACAGAATTGCTGCCTTACAAATTGTTTGTGGTTAACAAGCAGTATTATTACATCCAATATGTAAACTCCGAGACCTGAAGTTGTAGATATACCTTTTGTAAGTATGTTGCCTCTCTCTAATGAGATACCTCATCCCTTTTGAGCCACACTCAATACCGCTCACCTAGCCAGCCAATAAGTAGTACCCTGCTCTGATGAGGAGCAAACACCCTCAGACCACTGTATGCAGATGTACAAAACTAGCATGGCTTGAATCCCTTTCATGAGTCTTGAGGATTGCTATATCCAATAGATATGGATAGAGAGTCTGAACTTTTTATTCTTAGTCTTTTAAAATGCTGCAGTGAAGGAAATAATTATTTGACCCCTTGCTGATTGTGTAAGTTTGCCCACTGACAAAGACATGAACAGTCTATAATTTTAAGGGTAGGTTAATTTTAACATTTAGAGAATATCAAAAATAAAAAAGAAAAACCATTGTA
>JAODAL010011740.1:0-98532 GCA_025379985.1 Phyllomedusa bahiana
AGTTCAACGGATCAAACGCCATGTGAACATACCCTGTCACTAACTGCAGCATCCCCTCTGCACAAGCTGGTGCCCCTTCTCCTTAGCTCAGCTCCACCCCTCGAGCTTGCTGACTGGCTGCCCAGCTCCTCCTGACTCACAGCACACTACATCCACAGGCCCAAACTGCCTGCCTGAACTATTAACTGTGCCCTTGCCATAACCAGGCCACCCTACTCCCTGGTTTCCCATGGCAACCCAGTACTGTTAACAACCCAACACAAGTATAACCCCTTATATCTGGCAACATACTTTGTCAACTGTTGACTCCTTTGTCAATCAATAACATTTCAAATAGAGATATTTGCAATGTGAGGGACTGTAGCTGTAACCAGAACAAGTATAATGCAAAGTATTCTCAAATTAGTTCAAGTAGTAAAGATACACTCTAAAATCAATAGACATAGTGCAATATCTTGACCTGATATGATTGCTCCGTGTATGACATTCAAACTTCTTATTATAGTCAGTACTTGGTTTGTAGAAAATTAACTTTTTTGACATATTGTAGAATCTCTTTGAACATGATTGCCAACATAATTTTTTATGTGGGACAGTCCCAATAATAGGAGTAGTGATTATGCAAAGTTTTCAGTTAATAGGACAATCCTGGCAATTTTGGTCCATTCCCCTAGTAGTATGGGATGGACTTAAAAGTGTCCCACAATCAAGAATTAGAATTTTGGTAATTATGATGGTAGAATATTAAAAATCACTTATTGTATTATATGATAGGTGTTAGCAATGAGATGCAGATAATTCTTTCCCTTACCCTTTCCAACCATACAAAGTTGTGTCCCTTTGTGTATTTATTTTAAGACTACAGTGAAAGAATTAATAGTAGAACAATGCATTTAATCATTTTAATATTAACACATTAACAACTCTAAAATAAGGGTTTTTTTTAATTAAAGGGGTTGTCTCACCATGCAGTTTCACAGAGCATGCTATTCAGACTCACAACTGTGGGCTGTTCTACAGCAGTGATTGGCATATCAGCTCTGCTTTTCCTAGCTGATCCTGCTAAAGCAGGCATTCTCAAACTGCAGCCCTCCAGCGGTTGGGAAACTACAACTCCCATCATTCCCACTGTTATAGATTATATAAATGCATGATGGGAGTTGTAGTTTCCCAACAGCTGGAGGGCCACAGTTTGAGGATGCCTGTGCTAAAGGGACATTAGTGCTGAAGATTTCTAAACAGCAGTGCACACGGCTACAGAGCTCTAAAGGGTTAAAGTTCATCAGTAGGAAAGATAAGCTCCTGTGCTGCTGATAAGATACAGTAGGGAGTGACATCGCTATGGTCAGACAAGGCAGGTGGAGCAATGAGAGCAGGAAGAGATGGTCAGCAACCTAGGAAATCTTTGGTACAAAAGCAGGAGACAAGATCTGCTCTAACTGAAGGGAAGCAAAATCAAAACAGCACTGCATTTGGTAATAGTCTTTATTTATCTTTGCTTACATGTTTAAAGCTAGTCAATGAACTGGGAATATCCCTTCAAGATAAACTTCATCTATAATCTCTATATAGGCAAAAATCAATGACTATACAATAGTTAGTATATGATTTCTAAAGCATACCATATAAATTCATACAATGTAAAGAGTAGAAGCACCTCCATAAACTGTATTTTATATACCTACATTCCTGTGTTATTTAGAGGTCAAGCTACAAAATGAATGTTATTCTATGAACTTACTCCTCAGTGGAAAGAAAACTTGACAGTTCTAATGTTATCTTCTGAACTCACCGTCTCTCTGTTAGAGAAACCTCTACAGCTCTTATGTTATTCTATGGAGACTCGTTTTCTTTCTGAGTGACTTTTTACACACTTAATCAAATAGACTCAACAAAATAACATGGGAATTGCAAAGGTTCATTTCTCTATGTGCTGAACTATCTCGTTCTCTTACTTATCACTTCTTACACCCTTCATATTGATGATGATCAAGCACTTATATAAGAATGCAAACTGGTTTCCTCTGATTTCCCATCAGATTATGTAACGTCTACCGTTAAATATGTATAATATAGTTTTATACTTCTGATAAGTTTGGTTAAACGTATATTATGTTCATGTTTTTTAACTGTGCAATTTTGATGCAATTTAAATAGCTTAACAGGGACTGGCTTTAGAACAACAGTAGTAGCGGTTTTTCACTTAAATATTTCTCTTTCTAAAACACACTAAGCCTTAAAGGGTTTTTGCCACGATCTCATTTCATACCTCCTGCATCCAGCTCTTCAGCTCTGTGTGCTCAGAAGGGGATGTGTGTGATTTGTATGAATTGCATATCATGTGACCCAAGAGGATGACATCACCAGGCCTTTCCTCTCTCTAGTCAAAGAAAGGTCTGTTTATGTAGAGAGCTGTGAGTAGCTACAATGTAGCTCAGAGGTAAAGTTTTTGCCTTACAGCATAAGGGTCCTTGGTTCAAGTCCCTGCAGGAACTTAACCTGTGGATATTTTTTTCCTCTTTACAATGCACATACCTCATTGAGGTTTCTTTTATTTTATTTGCACTGTTTGACTTATTAGTAACTAGTCCAAAGGACAGGAGTAGAGTGACAGCACACGGGATTTGAACATTCAGTAGCTACCTGAGAAGAGAGGTGATGTCTGAGTATGTGCGACCAGGACTGAGGAGCTCACAGCCCTGGTTGTATCCCCTGTAAACAATGGATCACTAAAGGAGCAGCTAAAACAAAAACGGTGCAGAATTTTTAATAATGATTAATGGTGAAAATGTTAATTATTTGACTTTCAAACTTCCCACGTCAATTTTACTTCGTGGCAAAACCCCTTTAATGAATGTGTGTAGATGAGATGGTTTTATCTGTATCTCCATAATGTCTGTATCCAGGAACTATCCTTTTCTAGCTTATCAATTGAACTTCCATTCTGAGGTCGGTGGTACCAGCCCCCTTCGGTTTGACTATAGACTGAAGAATTATTTTCCAGTGATCACGGCGCAGGTCTTCAAGTCGAATAAAAGTATGTTTATTTGTTTAAAACAACACAACGCGTTTCGTGTCTACATCCAGAAACTTCATCAGGTCTAAACGTTTCACAGAAAATGACTCGTATTTGAAACAGACACTTCACATAAATAAAAGTTAAACGTCCCCATCACTGATAATACTAAGGCTTCTCAAAATTTTCCCAACCAAAACCCGGATAAAATTCCTACACCCTCCAAAAAAAACACTATAAAAACAAATGAAAAATATGCATAATTCTGTAAATACTATTACTCCTAAAAACAGTGTTATCCGGCATCTTCAATAAAAACACCTAACATAACAAAAAGTAAACAGTAACTGCTGAGAATGCCCAAGCGAAAAACACATTGGGCATAATTTTAAAATCTCATCCTTACACCCTAACTAGCTCTGTAACTTCATTTAAGCTCGCTCTGTCTCCTTTTTTCTTTTATTTTATCTAACTTATCAATTGGCAAAGGTATGTTTGATCCCAATAGCAATGTGAAGTAATACTATGATATGCCAGTTACCAACAGCATATAGTAATATCTACAGCTGGGGAGCCTCATGCAGAATTCCTAAGACCCACCTGTTGTTGGTCTAGGTTTTTTATCCATTAAAGGGGTTTTGCCAGGACCTGAGTTACTTACCTCCTAATTAGCACAGAGTAGAATATAAACAAATCATGCTGAGTCATGAAGGGCTGCAGGGGAGGAGGGAGGGGGTGAGCAGAGAGTGAGGAAAAGGGAGCTTTCTCAAAAACTTAACTGAAATTAATAACATTACAAACAGTGGATTCTCTAAAAACAAACAAGACACAGGCTCATAACTTTCACTTTACTCCCCAGCCCATTGAAAATCATTCATTTTCCCTGTCATCAGATAAGAAGTGTTTCACACAAAAACGCGGCCTGTCACTCCCTTGGTCGTGTCTAATGACAAGCTTTCAGGGAACTAAGGGGGATTGAGAAATTTTCTGTACTCTCACAGGCTTCACTTTTTTTAATCACATATATTTAAAAAGTTGTAAATAACCCATTTTGGAGGATCCCACGTCAACATTACATCGTGGCAAAACCCCTTTAACTGTTTTTTCGCTACTGACATGCTGTTGTTTTATTGCAGTCTGTGAGGAAAATTCACTCATGACAGTCTTCTCTCCTGAAACTTCATAACTCGTCAGATCTGACAAATGGCCCCAGCTTCCAGGAAAGCCTCAATTAATTAACACCCAGCCCAGACCATTGTAAATGGCCTTCCATAGGAAGCTAGCACAACAGGAGGTTGACCCATCAAAAGAACTCTCATTTCCATTAATTATCTCAAACCCCTAGCTTAAAATACTTGAAAAAAAGTCTCCTAGCCGCAGCGGCCCCGATATTTCATAAACATTTATGAGAGAATCATGGATCCGAGGTATACCCCAATTTCATATCTTAAAATATGGACCTCCCCGCACACACCACTCCCAGGTTTGCACAAGGCCAGGGGACTGAGAAATCGAGAACTGGACTTAGGGAGCACATAGGAAAGTGGTGTCTGATATCCGGGCGTAGCTTAGGTCCAGCCGGTTCTGATGATGCCACCGGCTCGGTTCTTTGCCAATGCCCTGCTGCGTTATGGTCAATTTTTGGTTTTTCAGTCAGAAATTGCATAGCCAGAATGGGAGGAGTCCCAGGGGTGTATGGGGGAGTGTATTGGGGCCCGCCAAAATTTGGGTGTTTCCCCCTTTCAGATATAAGCAGGGGCCCCGGTGGGCCGGGTTGAATCCAAGGGGGGTACCTACATCCCCTTTTCCCGAAGCATCCACGGGAGGGGAAGGGGCCCCTCGGGCCCCCCCTGTGAGCCCCGCCCCAAAAAAAAGCTTTAACCAAAAGGTAACGGGGCACATTTTTACTGCCTTTGTCCCTTTAACCCCCCCCTTAAATTTGGGACCTCTGCTCTTACCTGTATAATTTTCATTTTTGTTTTAAAAATTTGTCTATTTTTGCCCCCCCAAAACCCTTTTTAAATCTATAAACTTTAATCTGAGTTTAAAATTTTCTTGAAAAAATTTGGCCTCACCCCGCCCCTTACTCCCGGGTTTATATAACATGCTAACCCCAAAGGGTAGGTTCCGGGCCCTTTTATAAATTTGGTAAACAGACCGGTCCCTTTTAAAAAAAAAACGAGGGAAACTGGTGGCAGCTTATTTGGCTGGCAAAATTTGTGTTTAAACCCGTTTTGGGTAACAAAACTTCTCAGCCGTTCAGATTTCTGGTTCCCCGGGTTTTCCTTTAGGTGGGGGGGCAAGGGTGGGTAAAGGGGAAACAGTATCTTTGGGTGACCAGTGTACCCCCTTGTGGGGAGCCCAACGCCGATTTCCCCCCCCAAGTTTCCGGGCGTTACCTGATTGGGCCGGGGGGGGGGGAGGGGGAGGTTTTTTCCCGACACGTCTATTTACATTACAGGAAAGGTTTAAAAGCTAAGGTCTACTTAGGTCTGCAGTTAGATGAAAGGATGAGCTTGATGTCAACGGGAATACAAACGGGTTTAAATAAAATTTTTAACCTCACCCAAAAATTTTTAAGTAAATAAATATCTTTAAAAATTTTTTTGATGAAATTTTTTCACCAATTTTAGTAAAAACCCCTTCCCCAAAAAACCCCCTGGCCCAAAAAAAATAAAAACACAAGGGTGTTATAAAAAAAAGTTTTGGGTTTTAAAAATGAGAAATGGGCACGGGAAAAAATATTGAACAAGTATTGAAATTTTAAAATTTTAAAACTTGTTTTCAAAAACCTTTGTTGGGGATGAAAGCTTTAAGGGCACCTCCCCTTTTTGGAAAAATTTGTCCGTTATTCCCTCAGGGGATTTTTGGGCCCCTTCTTCCCCGCAAACCTTTTTAAATCCCGAAAGGTTTTTATTGGGGTCCTATGAAATTAGCTTTAGTTCCTTCCACAGATTTTTTTTTAATTTTTAGCCCCACATTTATTTTGGGTGGGCCATTCAGCGCTTTATTTTTTTTTCTCTGAAACCCAAAGGGAGTTCCCTTGGGGTGGGGTTTTTTAGGATCTGATCTTTCTAAAAAGTCCCCAACTTGTTTCTCTTCATCAACCTGGGAGAAGGCAGCAGAATTTTTTTCACACATTTGTCCATTTAGGGGCGTTTTTCACGGCACGGGGCAAATTCCCCGGCCCGGGGTTTTTCCCGCCGGTTAAAAAATTTGGGCCTGTTTTGCGCCCGAAAGGGGCTTTTACAATTTTTTTTCCGCCGGGGCCGCCGGCGGCAAAAAATGCCGGGAGGGAAAAACCTTTCTGTGGGGGGCTGCTGAAGGGTTTTTTCCCTAGAGCCCAATTGTGCTAAATTTCGGCCGGATTTTCAGGTGGTCTGAAAAACCGCAAACCGGCTGAAAAAACGGCCGAAAACCCGTGCCATGTGGACATGCCCTTATCCTCCCTTCAATTATATGAAGTTTTCCAATACCGTATGTTGACAAACAGCCCCACACCATGATGTTGCCACACTTCTTTGTTGGTATGGTGTTTTTGGGGTGATATGCAGTCCCTTTTGGCCACCAAACATGGGGAGACATGTATGGAACTAGGTGTATCAGTTCCTTTTCTCATCTATTTTTCAGTGTCAAATGTGTCTGAATATATGAAAGTGGTTTTTGTGTGTTCATAAATGGTGTCTAAAGTTCACTGCACCTCACCTGTGTGTTTGGCACATTATGGAACTTAGGCGCATAAGTAATGCGCCAAACACATATAAAGGCTCTAGATAGACTGGAAATAAAAGAATAGTCATTAGAATAGGGTAACGGACGGGTAGTGGATCCGCTGGACCACCGCAGGCGATGGTGGAAGCCCACGCCAGGGAACGGAATCTAAGTAGGTCCCGGTATTCACCAGAGCCCGCCGCAAAGCGGGATGGGACTTGCTGCGGCGGGAGTCTACCAGGTCGTTTCCACTGGCGGGACTTGCCTGCGGTGGCGGCCAAAGGGTAGACGTAGTAACAGATTCGTCAGGCAGCTCGTAGTCGGGACGGGCAGAAGGTCAGGACAGGCGGCTCGGGATCGTAACGTGGACAGGCAGAATGTCAGGGCGGGGCGGCAAGATTCGTGGTCGTTTAAACGTAGGAAAAGGGGTACGGTACACGAATAGACAAGACAAGGCTAGGAACGCTTTCTCCAGAGGTAAAAACACACTAAGGATCCGGCGAGGGCCGGCGGGAAGGGGCCAGACCTAAATAGGAGCAGTGCCGGCAATACCCAATTACCGGTGCACTGCCCCTTTAAATTTCAAACAGCCGGCCGCGCACCCTAGGGGCGGAGCCCACGCGCCGGGGAGACTGGGACTGACTGAGCAGGAGCGTGGCCCGGGTAAGTAGACGCCGGGGGGGACTGGGCCCAAGAGCGGACCCCGAACCCGACGTGCGGGACGGGACTCCGCTGGGAGCCACAACACGGGACGCGCCTGCGACCCGGGACGGAGGCGCAGGGGCGTCCTTTGACAGAAACCCCCCCCTTGGGGCCCCCCCCCCCTTTGGGCCCCCCCTCTCTTACTGGATCGAAGAAAAATCACTGGATGAATTACGGGTTCGGGATTTTCCCTCCTCCGGCTCCCAAACCTTCTTCAGGACCAAACCCCTTCCAGTCTACCAGAAAGTACCGTTTCCCTCTAGTTTCTCCTCATACGCAGGATCTTCTTGACTTCAAAGACATTGGAAGCATCAGCTATGGGTGGAGGAGGGAGAGACTTTAGAGAGAAATGGTTAAGGACCAGGGGTTTTAGTAGAGAGACGTGGAATGTGTTAGGAATTCTCATGGTGGGAGGGAGCCGGAGTTTTGTAAAAACCCGGGATTAATGCAAGTGATAACCCCCGAAGGGTCCCAGGAACGCGGGGTCCCAATTTGTAGGAGGGCATCTTAAGACGGACATATCTGGCCGACAGCCACACCTTGTCACTGGGGAGAAGACAGGGGGAAAGGACTTCTTCCTGTGTCGCTTGGGTCTTCGTGGCGCTCGGAAGCGCGGAGCAGAGATTGGGGGTCCTGGGACCAGATGGTCTTTATGTCCTGAACCAGTGCGTTCCTGCCGCAGGAACCTCAGAAGGAGATGCCAGAGGGAAAAAGATGGGCGGGGATGCAGACCGTATACAATGTAGAAGGGGGAAGACCCCTGCGGATTCTGAGTATCGGGAGTTGTACGAGAATCCGCTTATGGCAACAAGTTGGACCAATCGCTTGGCGTGCTGAACGAAGTGGGGGTAGATAATCACCCAAGACCTGGTTTACTCTCTCCACCTGGCCATTCGTCCTGAGGGTGGTAAGCAGACGAGGAAGTCGAGTTTCACCTGGAGTTGGGAACACAGGGCACCCCAAAGAACTTGGAGACAAACTGGACTCCCGATCCGAGACGATTTGCTGCGGGAGCCCATGCAGACGAACAAAATGTTGGAAAAAAAAGCTCCGCCAGGCGGTTGGCCGATGGCAGGCCCCGGGCAGGGGGAAAAAAATGCGCCATCTTGGAGAACCAAATCAGTAGTCCCCCAAAAATGACGTGTTGCCAGCCGAAGGGGGAGATGGGTTATAAAGTCCATCGCAATGTTGGCCCAAGGTTGCGTCGGAATGGGTAGGGGGTTGTAGTGGGCCTTCTGGCTTGTGAGGGGCGTTTGTTTCGGGGCAGGAGTTACAGGCCAGAACGAAATCCTTGACAATCCTTGACGAGCTCTGGCCACCAATAAAACCGGGATATCAAAAGGGAAGTCTTAAACGAGCGCCGGGATGACGGCCACCAAAGAGCAATGGCCCCATTTCAGGATTGCGTCTGCGGAGAGCAGGGCGTACGTTAGGTCCTCCCTGGGGGAACCTTTCCCGGGGGTCAACTGGAGCAGCCGAGAAAAAGCGTTATGGGGGAATTATATGCTCTGGAGTAGACTCCTCACCCACCACGTCAGAAGCCCCGGGAAAGGGCGTCCGCCTTGATGTTCTTCTCCGCGGGCCGGAAGTGAATCTGGTAGTCGAACCGGGAGAAGAAGAGCGCCACCTAGCCTGGCGTGGTTAAGTCGCTGAGCCGTTGGAGGTATTGAAGGTTTTTTTGTGGTCCGAAAGATGCAGATGGGATGGCGAACCCCCCTCCAATAGTTAGCGCCAATTCTTCCAAAGCCATCTTGATGGCCAGCAACTCACGGTCGCCTATCGTGTAGTTCCTTTCGCCGGGTGGGGAAAGACTTGGAAAAGAAGCCACAATGTTACAGTCTTGCCCGTGGGCCCTTTTTGCGTAGGGATGGCTCCGACCCCCACGGACGGGGGCATCCACTTCCAAGGTGAAGGGTTTCGCGGGGTCCGGCCGCGAGGGGGACAGATGCTGAGGTAAAGGCAGACTTGAGCTTTGCGAATGCCTACTCAGCTTCGGAGGGCCAGCTGCGTGGGTTAGCGTTTCTTAGTGAGATCCACTATCGGAGCCACTAGCGTAGAAAAGTGGGGAATAAATTTGGCGATAAATGTTACAGAACCCCAAGAAAGCTGTATGGCACGCAAACGACTGGGCGTGGCCACCTGAAACCCACGGCTGACAGCTTTGCTGGATCCATCTATAGACCTCTTTCAGAAATAATGTACCCAGAAAACGGAAGGCTGGTTTGGTGGGAAGAGGCACTTCTCTAGCTTGGCATACAGGTGATTATCTGGGGCCGCTTCAACACCTGACGGACATGACAATGGTGGGTCTCAGGTCAGGCGAGTACACCAAATATCGTCCAGATAGACCACTACGCAGGTTGTAGAGAAGGGTCCTGAAAATGTCATTCACGAGCTCCTGGAAGACGGCAGCGCAATTTACACAGTTCCGAATGGCCCTAACCAGGTAATCGAAGTGGCCGTCCCTGGGGTTGAAGGGCCCTCTTCCATTTTACGCCCTTGCGGTTAGGACCAAATTGTAGGCCCCTCTTAGATCCAACTTGGAGGAAAACCCTTGCGCCCTGCAGATGATCAAATAACTCCAGATCAACGGTAGGGGGTACCCCATTCTTCAACCGTGATTTTTATTCAGACCCGGTAATCAATTGCAGGGTCGAAGGTACCGTCCTTTTTTTCCACGAAGAAGAATCCTGCCCCGCGGGGGAAGAGGACTTCTGAATAAACCCCTTCTGGAGATTTCCAAATGTACTTGGACATGGCTTGGGTCTCCGGAACGGATACGGGGTAGACTCTGCCCCGAGGAGGGCTGGTACCCGGGGAATAGGTCAATTCGGACAATCTTAAGGACGATGTGGCGGCAGGGTCTCTGCCTGCTTCTCGGAGAAGAACATCAGCATACTCCTGATAAGGCGCCGGAGCCCGCTAGAGTCTTAGCTGGTACCGTAGAAGCGGCTGGCACCTGGCGAGGTGTCACCAAACAGCGAGGACTGACACTCTGAGCCCCCTCGCAAGACCTCGCCCGTCTGCCAGTCAAGCACCGGGGCATGGCGCTGCAGCCAATGGAAGACCCAATAGGAGGGCGAAGAAGACCGGGGGAACACATAGAACGATAGTCTTTCTTTGTGAAGTGCCCCTACTTGGGGGGACAATGGCTCAGTACGGAAACGGACTGGTGTCACGGGGGATCTCTCCACTGACGGAGGAAATGGGGCAGAGGATTCTCCAGGGAACCACGGAAGGCAGTGTTGAGACACCAGGGCAGCGTCCAGGAAGTTTTCCAGCGGAACCGGGGTCCAAGAATGCTGAAAACTTGAAAGTGGTCCTGGCTTCAGTGCCGATCAGGACGAAATGTTCAGGCGGGGAGAGAGGCTGCACACGCTTAGGGATGCTTCTCCCACGTTAGCCTAGGTGTGCCCCGTTCTCCCGGACGCCGTGGGCGAAGCAGAAAACAACGGAGGAGATGATCAGGGCTGCCGCAGTTTGAGAACATAGGTTCTCTTTACGCCGTCGGTTAAGTTCTTGCGGAGACAGGTGGTCTAATCCACTTGCATGGCCTCTTCCACGGCGGCTGGGAAGGAGGCGGTGGAGGCCGTAGAAACACCGGTGCAAGATGAGATGGACGGCGTGTACGGGCTGGGTTCTTGCTCTTGGCGGAGCTCCTCACACCTTTCTGCAATCGGAAATCAATCCGGGTTTTGCCCAGGTGGATTAGCTCGCTTTAAGAAGGCGGGAAGGTCCCGGGCAGCGAGTGCATCCTTGATTGGGCTGGAGAAGGCCTTTTTTGAACGTGGCGCATAATGCTGCATCATTCCAGGCTAGCTCCAATGCTAGTGTGCGGAATTGCACGGCATAGTCCCCCACGGAGGAGTTCCCTTGCTGCAGGTTCAACAGGGCGATTTCAGCGACAGATGCACGAGCAGGTTCCTCGAAGACACTCCGGAACTCAAGTAGAAATGTCGCTAGATCGGCCGTAATTGGGTCACCTCGGTCCCACAGAGGAGTTGCCCAGGCCCGGGCTTTTCCAGAAAGGAGACTGACCAAAGAAGGCCACCTTGGATCTTTCTGACGGAAACTGACCTGCCATGAGTTCCACATGCAGGGAGCCCCTGGGGTGATGAAGCCCCTTCAGACCTTGGGAATCCCCATCAAACTTAGTCGGCATGGATAACCGGAGCTTGGGACCAACTGGAAACAACTGCCCCAGGGAGGAACCACTGCAGCCGAACTGCTGCTGCTGGGGTGGCGATGAACTGCTGCACCAGAGAGGGAGTTGCTCGAGCTGTTGCGCTTGCTGCGCGATCTGTTTGGATGTCTTGGCCACAATGGTGGTAATACTGGGCGACACATTGGCAAAGACACCTTGGCGGGATCCATGGCCGGATCCTACTGTAACGGACGGGGAGTGGATCCGCTGGACCCCCGCAGGCGATGGTGGAAGCCCACGCCAGGGAACGAATCTAAGTAGGTCCCGTATTCACCAGAGCCCCCCCGCAAGCGGGATGGACTTTCTGCGCGGGGAGGGCTACCAGGTCGTTTTCCACTGGCGGGACTTGCCTGCGGTGGCGGCCAAGGGTAGACGTAGTACAGATTCATCAGGCAAGCTCGTTATCGGGGACAGGCAGAAGGTCAGGACAGGGGCTCTGGATGTAAACGTGGACAGGGAGAAGGTCAGGGCAGGCGGCAAGATTCGTGGTCGATAAACGTAGGCAAGGGGTACTGTACCGGATAGACAAGACAAGGCTAGGAACGCTTTCTCCAGAGGTAAAAAAACACTAAAAGGGTCGGCGAGGGCCGGCAGGAAGGGGCCCCGACCTAAATAGGAGCAGTGCCCGGCAATACCCAATTACCAGCGCACTGCCCCTTTAAATTTCAAACACGCGGCCCCCAGGCGCCGCGCCCTAGGGCGGAAACCACGCACCCGGGAGACTGGGACTGACTGAGCAGGAGCGCGGGGCCCGGGTAAAATAGACGCCGGCGGGGACTGGGACAAGAGCGGACTCGGAACCCGACGGCGGGACGGGGCCCCCGCTGGGAGCCGCAGCACGGACGCGCCTGCGACCCGGGACGGAGGTCGCAGGGGCGTCTGTGACAAATAGCATTTCAGTGAATAGAAACTATGGTAGTGATCTTGCTTGGTGGACCACAGGTCCCAGCAAGACCTGTGGTGTGCGGGCTTTTGCTGTATGTAGAATAAGGGGTGAGAGTAGCTAAAATAAATTTTTAATTTAATGTAGTAAAAATTAAAAATCTGAACAAAAACATCAGTGGGCTATTTAATGTAAAATTAGTTTTTTGTATTTATTAATTTTTAAAAACATTTTATAGGGGATATTTTTATATTTTTGGGATATTATATTTTTTTATTAATTTTTATATGACATTTTTTTAAATTTAAATTATTTAATTTTATATAGTTTGAAAAATATCATAAATACATTTTTATTATTGTACTGGTGTAAGTTGAGAAATATTGGACATTTTTTCCCTTAAAGCAAATCTAGCTTAAATTCGAAACCTCAGGTCAGGGCAAAACTACATTAAAATAGATTGCTTGTCCGAACAATAATGCGCCTAGTTTTGCGACCACATTTATATATGCTTCTAATAAGACAAGTGTGGTGCGACACGCCCCCAGAACTCCCCCCTCATGTTAGGCGCATTAAAAAGTGTTGAGTCTTACAAACAATGCGCTTTTCGTTTGACGCATTAGACATTGTAGGCAGCTCACTTTGGCGCATTTGATGACAGAAAAGGGTGAAAATCCAGATCATACATTGCTCCCATGTTGTTTATTATGGCATCCAAAGAGTTCAGTTTTGGTCTCATCTGTCCAAACTAGTTTCTCCCAGTATTTCACAGACTTGTCTAAATGTTAAGCAAACTTTAAATGTGCTTGAACATGCTTTTTGTTTAGCAATGGAGTCTTGTGTGGTAAGCATTCAATTGTACCTGCTAATTGCAGGTCTTTTTGTAGTTCTCCACAGGAGCTCTTTGGCTCCTGAACAACTCTTCTGATAATTATTTTCACTTCTCTGTCTGAAATCTTGCAGGGAGCACCTGGTCATGACGGGTTTATGGTGAAATTATGTTCTTTCCACTTTCAGATTATGGCCCCAACAATGCTCACTGGGACCTTCAGTAGTTAAGAAATTCTTCCGTAACCAATGCCATCAGTATGTTTTGCAACAATAAGGTTGCAAAAGCATTGAGACAGCTCATTGGTTTTATCCATCATGAGATGTTTCCTGTGTGTCACCTTGGTAATGAGACACCTTTTTATAGGCCATCACTTGAGCCAGCTGATATTGTTTTTCACTAAGTAGGATTGCTTTCTAATTAATAATATATTTCAGCTGCTGTGATGACTTTCCATAACTTTTTGCACCTGTTACTTCATTTGTTCAGTACTTTTTTCCTATGTAATTTCTCATTATTACGCATAACTTAATTTATGGACAGCTATGGTTTTGTTCCTTTAGCTTTGTGGATTGGATTGGTTGTTACTGACATCTGGTGAGAATTTCATGTCAATAGCACCTTTATAAATACATTTACTTAAAAAATTGGTGATGTGTTCAATACTTATATCAACCGCTGTATGTGGCCTTGTTACATCAAGATTTATTATTAGTTGTTAGTTGGAAAGCCAAACCAGATACCTAAATTAATTCAGATCCAACATCAAAATTAATAAAATCTAATCCCCTAAACTCAATCTGATCCATACCTGTATTTAAAATTAATCAGACCCCAGGATAGCCACTAACACTTGATGAGATAGCAGAGCCGATCACTAAAACTAATTCAAATCCCAAAGCAGGAGCCTAACATCAATCATACTCCAGACCAGCAACTAAAATTAAAAAGGTTGAAACTTCTAAAAATTTTAACAGCATAAAATGTTAACCAGTTAAGGGGGTTTATATTGTAAGAAAAAGAAATCCCTTTAATATATAATATAATCAAAATCATTTTCCAGATGACTCCTCTTGAACTGTGGTGCTTTTATAAAACATACATATGGCTTCTGTTTTCTTATAGCAGTAATATATATAGATGTCAAAGATTTATTTTACATCTCTTGAGATTTAATCTGACATGTTTTCTCAACAGCTGGCTCTGTCAAGAGTTATATCTTTAAAGTGAAGTTAAAGATCTACAATGTCAACATCACCAAGTGTGGGATATGTAGTTTGACTATAGTGTTAGGATTAGAAGAGACTTTGCAGGAAGAAGAAGAAGCAGAAAGGAGATATAATAATTAACAAGAAGAACAAAAACTAAATCCTAGGAGCAATGTACATTTACCAAGTACTTACTTCACATCCTCTGGTAAACAATGCTCATAATGATAGTTGGACTTTGCCATAAATGTCCATCTAATTTTGTTGCCGTGGCAAATACTTATCAGTAAAACCAAGAAAGAGGCACATTTTTTTCTACCAGTAGGAAGAACATAGTTTGACAAATGAGCCTTTGTTTGCTGACTTTGCAGTTTCCTTCTTTAGAAGTTACAAGGGTCACATCTTAACAGTCCAGATTTTGCAAAGAAACCAATGCTTTAACCACTTTAGTTCCACTGCAATGACAGTACAGCATATTGGCTTGCTAAAAGTTCCCCAAAGTATTCTCAAGAAAGTACGTCTAAGTAAGAGTCAATGTCTTCAAGTTTTCTATCTGACACTAATTCCTGCAAATTGAAATGAATGGATAAGGAATGTCAGGTATTCTCTGTACATAATACACTTTTGTCTAAATGTCAAACATGCTGAGCCATCTACACAAAGCTTCTAGGATGGCCAAACTGTTTGTGCGTATCCCATGAGCTTGGGGCCAGTGGGGAGATTGCTGAAGCCTATTGTTTTCTCTCACGTCCTATCAAGTTCAGGCTGTAGTTACATTGTTGCATTGAAATGCATTGCATTAATTTTTTTTTTCTTTTGACTGATTTAGGGTCTGCTCATGCTGAAAATCAGTTTATCCTAAGTATTCTTCTGTGCTGGTAGAAACTCCTACATTACTCTTTTTACTCTCATACTTATGATTTTTTTTTAGATTGTTACAATAATGAAAATGAATGTACTCTAATTTTCAAATATTATCCAACTTAGTTTAACGTAAAAATAAAAAAAAGCAAAACATTTTTTTCCTGAAACAAGGGGCTGGCATGCTGTAGAAAGAGAAAATTGTCATTTTATTAGCCCAAATTGATGGTGCTATCAGTTTTGTTGAAACAAATTATAAAGTTAGGCCAGGTTCACATGTAGCAGTAATGTAGCATGTGATCAATTGCTGTACTGCAAAATCACGTGCACTTTACCACCAGTTTCTGCAGTCTTGTGAGGCTATTTCTACACAGCAATGTTAAAATGGCATCCAAAATCCAACGGTAATTTTAATATTGCTTGACCGCGCCTTTTGGTATGGATTTACACTGAAAACCGCGGTCAGTTTTCGGATCTGCAGTCGGCTCTGTACATTGAATGTTTGGCAATCCGACGGCAATCCTGCAGAAGATCCAACAGTTTTTAAACTGACCAGAAAAAATCTGTGCTGTGTAGACTACAGCACAAATTTTTCATTGCGGTCTAGACAGTCCTGGGAACAGTCGGATTTTCTAAATACTGAATCTTCCAAAAATCCAACAAGAATCCAGTGCTCTGTAGACATAGCCTGAAGGCAATGATACTTTAGACCATCAATATTTGAATGCTTTGGAAAAATTCTATATTATCTTTAGCAACCAATTTTTTTATTGCTTTGATACATTTTGAATTGATAATATAATGGGGATAATAAGCATTTCCTATCATTTTTTTTCTAAAGGTCTTATGTAGGTTATTATGGTAACAGACAAAAAAGTGACAAAAAGTATCTGTCCCCAACATTTTGCTGACTTACATTTTCTATTTAGCCACATAATTTAGTAAATGAAAAAGAACTGAGTGCAAATGGTTCCTTACAGATCATGAAAACTAGCTACAGAGAATGGCAATAACTTAATTGTTCATATTGTGCCAGCAGCGCATGGAGTATTCCTTCATCAGACACTGCTGCACCATTGGACAACTGTTCACTCTGTATTTTGGGATGATATTACAGGCATGTAATGGTTTTCTCCCTCGTATATACTTGTTTCAACTCGTGTTGATGTTCTAACTTTGTTCTCAGCCAGCTTCTGTAATTTAGCCCAAGAGCCAGTATGTGAGTCCATTCTGTATGAATATTTTACCATTACCGCAGTAAGCTTAGTAGACAATCATGTTGGTAATACTGTAGACAAGTCATTATAGATTCATTATTTCATCTTCATATTCATTCATTTGAGCATTTTGTTGTGGAAACTGCACTTGAAGCATTGCTGAGACTTAATTATGTTTTTGCTAATATTTCTTCCTGACACCATTATTTATGTGGATGTGCACATACACATTTAATGATAATATCCATAAACATCAAAGCATTAAAATTTCCTTCATATATTTATAATACTGTAAATACGCTTGCCATTCCGTTTCTTATGAATAAATCATAGCAATTAGATATTTCTAATGGTCAATTCTTAGTAGCCTCAGCATTGCTGCCAACTTTGCTTCCTTTGTGTAGTTCTTATTATCAGTCCCTTAGATTCTCAATTCTGTGCAATTTAAGGAAGTAATCTGGCAATAGTATTTTTTCATATATAATGCTAACTCACCAGCAACATTCTAGCAGTATATTTCGTTTCACCCCAGTTCAATTGCATCCATATATTATAAAACCTTTGACTGTAGGCAACTTTGTCAGGTGATTTCCAGTTTTAACACCAGCCCATAGCACACTAATCTACATAGACATAAGGTCAGTCTCCTCTGTAAACTGCAGTATTATATTATCATTAAATACCTCAGACACTTCCACTCTCCACAAAGCTGTACCCTCTTTGTTCCTTTGTATTCTCCATATATAGAGTTTGCTAAAGATATAATTCCAGCCCTATCGAAAAGACTAAAACACAGTAATATGCCAGGTAATTCCTTACAATGACTAGCTGCAGAGTTATAAAATCCCCTGTCTGCTGTGTGCAGAATCTCCAGTGTATCATATGCTGCTTCATATTATTGTCTCCTGCCTTCTGCTTGTGATTACGGTTGCCACACTGTCAGTGAACCACATGACCCAGCTGGTATTAGAGGGTTTTTCTTATCTCCTAACTTTTAATTTCAGAGCTAGGAGATGGAAAAGCCCCCTCCAAAGAGTAGAGGGGGGCCACCTGATTACCCGGGGTTTTGGCGGGAAATTTGAGGAGGAGCAAGGTAAAAGGGTTAATTCGGGCCCTGGTTGTCTTGAAAAAAAAAGGAAAATTTAAAAAAAAAACCCAGAAAGGAAAACTGGAAAGTTTTGAGTGTTGAATTAAAACTTCGGTCGCTTTTAGCAACTGTATTTGGCCCCCAGGCCCCGACAGGGGGTAAACCCCGTACACCTGACCGGGCCCAGAGGATAAGGGGGCCCGCTTCAAGCAGGCCCGTTATTTCCCTTTTTTTTTTTTACACCAGTAGAGAGGCGCCCCCTCTCTACAAGGGAAGGGCCCGGGGGGGGGGGGGGGCTTTTTTCAGCGCTCCGCCTCCGCTTTCATTACAGCCGCGGGGGGGAGCGGGGCGGTGCTGGGGGGGGGGCGCGTCCCGGTCACTGCGCGCAGAGGCGATTACTTACATGACCCTGGGCGCCTTTGCCGAAGCCGGGCCCCCCCTCCCCTTTTCTGTGGGAGGCGGGAGCAGAATAATTTGAAGCCGGAGGCCAGCCCCCAGGGGCGGAGCTTCAGATTTAAACGTTCCCATCCCCCGCCGGGCCAGTCAGAAGAGCAGCGGCAGAGACAACAGGGAGGGGTCCCCACTTCAGGTCAGTACAGCCTAAAGAAGTAAAGATTTGTCACTGCGGACGAAAGCTAGCCGGGGGAGCCGGGACCTCCTCCAGAGTTTTTGCCTGGAGGAGGGGCCCGGCCAAACGGCCCCTCCTTAACTGGGGGGGCCCCCCCTTAGCAAAACGCGCAGCCTTAACTTGGGGGGGAAAAAGCGCAGCCCAGCCCCACATGGGGGGCCCCCCTTACCCCCCCGCATGCTGTGTATGGTGGGGGCCCTCCCCCTCCCTGGGCCCTGGGGTACTTGAGGGGGCCCCCCACGGCCCGGGGGGGGGTGAGAGTGCCCTCCAAGCACACACCCCCCGGGGGGAGAAGGGGGCCCCCAAAGCCCCCCCCCGGCCCGGGGGGGGGAACTATTTACAGGGGGCCCTAAAGGGGGGGACCATTGCACAGGGGGCCCTGAAAGGGGGGGGGACCGATGGATACAGGGGGCCCTGAAAAGGGGGGGAACCATTAATAAAGGGGGCCCTGAAAGTGGGGGGGGGGGCATGCTACGGGGGCCCCCGAAAGGGGGGGGGGGAATATTGTACAGGGGGGGGTAAAAGGGGGGGGGGGAAATATTGCTACTGGGGGCCCTGAAAGAGGGGGGGGAAACATTGCACAGGGGGGCCCCGAAAGGGGGGGGAAATTTGCTACAGGGGGCCCCCCCCAAAAGGGGGGGGGAAATATTGTACAGGGGGGCCCTGAAAGGGGGGGGGGAAACTATTGCTACAGGGGGGGCCCTGAAAGGGGGGGGGAAAAAATATTGCTACAGGGGGCCCCGAAAGGGGGGAACATTGCTACGGGGGCCCTGAAAGGGGGGGGAACTATTGCTACAGGGGGGGCCCCGAAAGGGGGGGAACTATTGCTAAGGGGGGGCCCTGAAAGGGGGGGGTATGTCAAAGGAGGGCCCCAAAGATTTGGGGGGGGGAAACTTTTGCCTACAGGGGGGGGCCAATATACAGGGGGGAGACTTTTGCCTACGGGGGGCCCTAATCTACAGGGGGGGACTAGTCTGCCCAGGGGGGGGGGGGGGGGGGGGCCAAACTACAAGGGGGGGGCTAAAATTTCAGGGGGACATTCGCCCCCAAGGGGCCCTAACTACAGGAGGGGACTTTCTGCCTACGAGGGGCCCCCTCAGGGGGGGGGGCTATTCGCCTACGGGGGCCCTGACTACAGGTGGGACTATTCTGCTCCAAAAGGGGGCCCTAAAATCTACAGGGGGGGGGGCTTTCTGCCTACAGGGGGCCCTAATCTACAGGGGGGGGGGACTATTTTGCCTACGGGGGGGGGACTATTCTGCCTACAGGTGGGCCCTAATCTACAGGGGGGGTCTTTTCTACCTACAGGGGTGGCCTAAGCTACAGGGCGCCCCCATTCTACCTACATGGGAACCCTAAGCTACCGCCCGCGGGCCCGAAGCTATCTACGTCTCCCCAAGCTACCTAGCTACTGTAACGGTGCGGCGCCGATGGACGTATGCCGAGGCGCCGACCGCCGACATCCGGGTGTGGATCCTCTGTGATCACCGCAGGCGAGGTGGTAGCTGGAGGACCACGCCAGGGAGTGGAGTCTAAGGGGCCCCTGGTCTTCACCAGAGCCCGCCGCAAAGCGGGATGGATTTGGCTGCGGGACCCCCAGGTCACTGCCCCTGGCGTGGCTACCTGCGGTGACAGCCGAGGTGCAGGACAGGAACACAGGAACGTAGGAGAACATAAGCAGGGCAGGTAGAACGCACTCAGGAACACAGCAGGATACAGGAGGGATCAACGTACACATGACACCACAGGATACGGCAGGAACTGGACGGGAACACAGGAGGTACAGACCAGGAACACGGCAGGATACATCGGGAACAGGAGAGCACATACAGGACAGGAACACAGCAGACAACGGAGACAACAGACAGATGGCCAGGAGCTCAGATGGTAAGCAGCAACTGGACCAGCAACTCAGGGGTTAAAGTCTCCAACAGCAGACCTGAGATGCTGGCAGGAGCTCAAGATGGAAGACAGCAAGAGACTGTAGACTGCAATGAACTGACCCAGAGTAGAGGCAGCAACTTCCTCTTATAGCTAGAGGTCAGAGGTGAAGAGGAAGTTGCACGGAGCAGGACACGAATAAAAGGCAGGAAGCTGCCGCGCGCGCCCCCTAGAAGGTGCAGAGCACAGACAGGACCAGGAAGCAACAAGACTGGACAGGACAGGTAAGTACATAGCAGAACACAGGCTGCTGGGACCCCTGCACAGCGAGCCCCCGCAGAGACATGGCAGGCACGGACAGGCCGACGGTCCAAGGCAAGGACCGCGGCATGAACCGTGACAGTACCCCCCCCTCAAAGCCCCCTCCTCCCCCTCCAAATCACAGAATGGCATTCCACATAGGCCAGGGGCCCGCAACTTCTACGGGGGCAACCCCAAAACCAAGTACAGGCTGTATAATCCAGTTGGGAAAACCCAAAACGGGGGGGTGCTGGGAGGAAAAAGGGGGGACTGGGCAAAATGGGGGGGAACCCAGGGCGGGCAAAAAGCCACGGGGATCGAAGGTAGGGCGGCCGTAACCACGGGGACTCGAAGGTCAGGGCGGGACCGTAACCCAGGGGGACTAGAAGGGCCAGGGGGACCGAAAGCCACGGGGACTCAAAAGGCCCAGGGCGAGCCGAACCAGGGGACTCAAAAGGCTCAGGGCGAGACCGTAAGCCTCGGGGACTAAAAGGGCCGGGGCGAGACCGTAAGCCAGGGGATCAGAAGGCTCAGGGCGGACCAAAAGCCACGGGGACTCAGAAGGCTCAGGGCGGCCCGAAGCCACCAACAGACGGCCGTCTGGGCGGCCCAAGCGGGCCCAAAACGTAGCTGGGCTGGACCATGAGGGGCCAAACGTAACCTGGGCTGGACATGAGCGGGCCAAATAAGCCGGGGGTGGCCATGAGGGGGGCCCCAAAACGAAAATTTGGGGCTGGACCATGGTGGGCCAAACGTAAGCTCTGGGTGGACCATGAGCGGGGCCAAAGTAAGCTTGGGCTGGACCATGAGGGGGCCAAACGTAAGCTCTGGGCTGGCCCAGACTGGGCCAAACGAAAGCTTGGGTGGACCATGAGCTGGGAAAAACTACCCCTTGGGTGGCCCCAGAGCGGGGCCCAAAACTCCCTCTGGGTGGACCATGAGCGGGCCCCCAAACGTAAGCCTGGGCGGGCCATAGGGGGCCCAAAGTAAGCTTGGGCTGGACATGAGCGGGGCCAAACTAAGCTCTGGGCTGGACCATGAGCTGGGCCAAACTAAAGCTTGGGCGGGGCCCTGACTGGGCCAAAGTAAGCTTGGGTGGACCAAAGGGGGCCCAAAACGAAAAGCTCTGGCTGGCCATGGGGGGGGCCAAACGTAACTTGGGCGGGGCCATGAGCGGGCCCCAAACGTAAGCTCTGGGCTGGCCCATGAGCGGGCCAAACGTAAGCTCTGGCTGGACCATGAGCTGGGAAAAACGTAAGCTCTGGGCTGGCCCCTGAGCCAGGGAAAACAACGACCTCTGGGCAAACCATGAGCAGCGGAACAGACAAAAACCCGGGAACCATGACCAGCGGAACAGACGAAAAAGGGCGCCCATGAGCCCCAAAGACAGACCTTGGGCAACCATGACCCGGGGAAAAACAACGCATTGGGGGCGAACCATGAGCCCAAAAACAGCAGACCTCTGGGCGAACCATGAGCCAGCGGCCCGACAGACACTTGGGCAAACCCATGAGCCAGCGGAAAGACAGAGACAGACATAAGGGGGTAACGGCCGAAAAACTAGCGAGGTCCCCCCGGGGAATCCATGGTCAGTTCCTGTAACGGTGCGGCGGGGTGGCGTTGCCGGGCGCCGACCCCGACACCCGGGTGTGGACCCTCTGTGATCCCCGCGGGGAGGGGTAGCTGGACACACCCAGGGAGTGGATTAAGGGGCCCCCCGGGCTTCACCAGAGCCCCCCGCAAGCGGGATGGGTTTGGGTGGGGGGACCCCAGGTCATGCCCCCGGGGTGGCTACCTGCGGGGGCGCAGGTGCAGGACAGGGGAAAAGGAAGAGGAGAAAAAAGAGGGGAGTAGAACGACTCAGGAAACGCAGGGGTCAGGAGGGTCAACGTACACATGACACCAAGGATACGGCGGAATGGACGGGAACACAGGGGTACAGACAGGGAACACGGCGGATACATCGGAACAGGAGAGCACATAAAAGGGCAGGAAACAGGGGAAAACGGAGACAACAACAGAGGGCCCCAGGAGCTCAGAGGTAAGCAGCCAACTGGACCAGCAACTCAGGGGTTTAAAAAGTCCCCAACAGAAACCCTGAATGCGGCAGGAGCTCAAGATGGAAACCGGGAGACTGAAACCCTTGCAATAAAAACTGCCCAAAAAGTAGGGGCAGCAATTTTCCTCTTATGGGCTTAGGTAAAGGGTGAAGAGGAATTGCGGGGAGGGGAAACCCCGAAAAAAAGGGGCAGGAAGCTGCCGCGCGCGGCCCCCTTTAGAAGGGGCAAAAGCACAGACAGGACCAGGAAGCAAAAAGGGACTGGACAGGACGGGTAATTTACATAGCAGAACACAGGCGCTGGGACCCCTGCACGGGACCCCAGCAGAGACAGGGCCCAGGAAACGGACGGCCAAAGGTCCAAGGAAAGGGCCCCGCGGCATAAAACCGGAAAAGCTACTTCCCAGTGGATGCCTAGCAAACCCCCCGGGGGGCCCCCTTTTGTACCTACATGCCGTCTGGGGGAGCCCCGTAACTCCCAAAGGGGGTTAATTCTTACCTTTTGGGGCCATTTTTAAAGGGGGAGTTTGTACATGGAGGGGGGGGGCACTCAGTTGGGAAAATGAAAAAAAAAAGTGGGGGTTTTCTCAGGGCCCTTTGGGTAAATTCTACGGGGGACGAGTGGTGGAAGAGGAATTCATCATGGAGGTCTGGACCGAATAAAAGAAGGGGGAAATTTGAACGACCCCTTCCTCAGACAAGACGTCACCGGGTGAGGCCCTAAATGTAAGAAAAACTATTTGCAGAGCACATGTGTACCTGGAAATCTACCAAAAATTGGGTCACTGTATGGAGGAAATTTTGGTTTTGGTGTGAGGGTTTTTAAAATGAAAAAGTATGGGGGTATTATTCATTTTGGTTATATTGGAGATATGGGGGTGATGATGTGGGGGTTTATTATTAGGTGCTTGTATATTGTTTTTTTTTTTGTGATACTGGTTTTTAGTATACTGGTTTAGTCAAAAACAATTTTGGGGGAAAATAGTCAGTATATTGGGAGTGAAAGGGGGCAGTATTATTTAGAATTTATATATTGTTGCTTGGCAATTTTTGGTCCCGGGTATTTTCTGGCTTTGCATAATATTTAATGGTGAAAATGAGGGGGTATTTTTCTGGGAAAACCCTTTTTATAACCCCGCGAGAACCAAAAACCAAAAAAAAAATGGGGACAATTTTCATTTTTTTTTTGTTTACCCCCAAAAAAAAAAAATTTTGTTAAATTTTTCGGGGTGGTGATGGTTGGGGCCCGGGGGTTTGGGTTTGGGGGCCCGTCAGGAAAAAAGGCCAGGTAAGGGGAAAGGGGGGGAGCCCGGGGGTTTGGGGCAAACCCGGGGGGGAGGAGGGGGGCAAAAAGCTCCAGCGTATGGGGCCCCAAAATTTTTCTGATGGCGCCCCGTTTTGGGCCCCCCCTCTGCTTTAAACCTGCACCCAAATACAGTTTGGGGGTTAAAAAAAACATTTATCTTTTTAATTCTCTATATTTAAGGGAACTTTGCTACCAATAGCAGTTGGTCATGGAAAGGCCTATAGTCCCCCTCTGAGAGTAAATTCCCAACAGTCTAATGATTTTCTTGTTTTTCTATGGCGCCAAAATGATGGTAATAGAGAAAAAAATAGATGTTTTTTTTTTTTAAAATTTTTTAAAAAAAGGGCCCATAGAGAACAGGATGTCACAGAGAATTTTTGTTCCCCTTTTATAAAATAACCAAGAAAATAAAGAAAAAGAGCTAAGGCTCTAGTCACATCTGAAGAAATAATTGCATGTAAGTCTTTGCACATCTTTTTTTGGTTTATAAAAGAACCCTAAATTTTTAGAAAAATTATTAAATGATCAAACTAAGATATGAAGGGCCCTTTCTATAAAATACTGAGAAAAAAGGTTTTATACTCCCAAAAAACCCCTGACCTTTTGTTTGTTACTAAATGGGAAAGGGACCTGCAAGCCACCTTTTCAGACCAACAGTGGTACTACATCTTTCTACTTAATCTAAAGCCTCCAAATGTGCCACCATATGAAATTATCAAGAAAGCTTTTATGCCGGTGGTACCTTGCTCTGTTCTGACTAGCAAAAAATTTCCCAAAAATCTTGTAAAACTTTTTTGGGGGGTAGAAATGCAGTAGGGACACTCCATATTTGGTGGGAATGCCCTTTTTTAAAAAATTTTTCCCCGATTTCCCTGACCCCATTGGAAAAAGTAAATTTGGGAGAGTATGGGGAAAGGGGCTCTTACGTAGCCCTCCCCCTTTAACCCTCAACAATCTTTCCCCAAAAGTGTATGTGTTTCTAATAGCCCATATCTTGACAGTTGTGCGCTCCCACATAGCTAGAAATTGGAAAAGCCGCAAGTTACCGCAAGTAGAATGGACAACACATAGAGTTTTCACAGAATATGGAAAAAATGGTCCCTCTTTTGGACTAAGGCTGTTCTTGTGACAACCTCTTCCACCTGACTCTCAGGCGTGATTTCTAAAAGTGGATAACTTATGTTAAGGTTTATAACTAGAGATGGGCGAATTTCTCAAAAATTCAGTTCGGTCACTTTCGCCGAATTTCCAGACAAAAAAAAATTCGGGCCGAAAACTTCGGGAAAGAAAACGCGTTTAAAAAAAAAGGCTATTTCCAGGCGCACGAGTGCAGGGGGCTGTAAACGTTTTCCCAAAGCTTTAATATGCAGAGGGAGCTTGTTTTTCTTTATACAATGTTGTGTTTATTTTGACACCAGAGGGCTGCCGCCGCTCTTAGAAACCTTCACTATAAAATCCCTGGGCACTTTAAAAGGGAAAAAAGACCAAAAAAACAAAGCGGGAATTCCTGATAAAGTCATGCCCCCGAAAGCGGAAAAAAAAAAAGCTGAGACTCAGGGGGCAAAGTTTTTGACAGAGGTGGGGTGACGAGGGACCACAGCAGCATGAGGTCAAGAGTGGGACAAGACATTCGGAGGGGCAAAAACAGGGGTAGGGGCCCCAGAGGGCACAATGCATAGTGTGGGGGTCCAGCAGCAGCACATGGGTCAGACAGTGGCACAAGACATTTGGAGGTGCAAAAAAAGGAGTAGGCCCAGAGTGGCACAATGAACAGTGGGGGGCACGGGAGCGCAGATAGGTCAGCTGGCACAATGACATTCTGGAGGTGGCAAAAACGGAGTAGGCCCCAGAGTGGCACAATGACGAGAGTGGAGGGACGTTGGGAGGAGCAACAGCATGAGGGCAGAAAAAGGGCACAATACACGTGGGAGGTACGGCAGCGCACATGGGTCAACATTGGGACAATGACATTTGGAGGTGGCAAAAAAAAGGAGTAGGCCACAGAGGGCACAATGGGCAGAGTGTGGAGGGCACGGCAGCAACAGCATGAGGTCAGAAGTGGGACAAACCTTCTGGGGGTGGCAAAAACAGGGGGTAGGCCACAGAGTGGCACAATGACACAGTGTGGGGGGCACGGCACAACATGAGGTCAGGCGGGCACAATGACATTGGAAGTGGCAAAAAAAAGGGTAGCCACAGATGGCACAATGACAAGATGGGGGGTGACTTTTGGCGGGGCAAAAGATAAATCAGAGAGGGGCAAAATGACACAGTGTGGAGGTCACGGGCAGCAGCATGGGGTCAGACAGTGGCCAATGACATTTGGAGGTGGCAAAAAACAGGAGTAGGCCACAGAGTGGCAAAATGACAGAGAGTGGAGTGACGGTGGCAGCAGCTGAGGTCAGACTGGCCAAGACATTCTGGGGGTGGCAAAAACAGAGTAGGCCACAGAGTCCCCAAATGCACAGTGGGAGGGCAGGCCCGCAGTAGCATAAGGTCAGACAGTGGCACAATGAAAACAGTGGGGGGAGGTCCGGCAGCAGCGCATGGGTCAACAGTGGCACAATGACATTCTGGATGTGCAAAACAGGAGGGGCCCAGGGGCACAATGAACGTTGGGGGGCACCAGCGCAGCATGGGGGTCAGGCTGGCACAAGACATTCTGGAGGTAGCAAAACAGTAGAAGGCCCACAGAGTGGCCAATGACAAGAGTGGAGGTGACGGTGGGCAGCAGAGGTGAGACAGTGGACAATAAATTTGGAGGGGCAAAAAGGGATAGGCCACAAGTGGCACAATGACAGAGAGTGGGGGGCGGCCGGAGCAACGCATGAGGTCAGAGAGTGGCATAATGACACAGTGTGGAGACACGGCACCAGCAACAGCAGCATGAGGTCATAAAGTGGCAAAATGACAAGTATGGAGGGGGGTGGCAATACCACCCCCTGGTAAAGATTTTGGGGGCAGATGGAGAAACTGTCAGCAGATGTGGGCATCGGGGCTTGGCGGCATAAATAGGGCTGAGGCAGGTATTTTGAACCCCTCATTTTACTTTTGGGGTTTGGGGGCGTCATGTATTAGTCGAGCCTAAGGCTTTTGTGTGGGAAATCCTGGCCGACCCACGCCTGATTCATCTTGACAAAGGTCGTCGTTCCATTTTTCCCGGGGACAAGCGAGTTCTTTGTGGGGACGAGGGCCCCCCCGCCGCATGAACCCCCGTCGATGCTAAATATTGGGCCGGGCGGGACACTTCCCCACTGCAAACTCGGCAAGTTGGGGACACAATCCATTTGGCTCCCATAGCCAGCGGATCTTCTAACTGGGGTGGCAGAGTGCGTCCAAGTAGGCCACCACCTTTGGGTTCGGGGTCTGCTCCGGGTCCTGCGCTGCTGCTGCTGGCGACTGCCCTCCTCACTAGGGGGGTAAAGGGAATTTCTCATCAGGGGACTCCAGACTTGTTTTGTGCTGATGGAGCTTAAACTGTCCTACCCCCCCCCCCTTCCCCCAGCAGCCCGGCAGTAGTACGGGCACTGGGGAACCCCCGCAGACCTTCAGAGAAGGGACATGCCACAATAGGCAGCGGGCCCAACTGACTACGGAGGGTTTCCTTTTATATTTGATTTGTCCCCCTCTCAGTAGCGGGGAAAAAGGCTCCCATTTTGGCCAGTAGCGAGGGTTCAATAGGGGGTTGAAGAGCAGAAGTACCCCGCCGGATGGAACTATTCGGCTGTCACTAGCCAGGCAAATCAGCTGCGGGGCCCTCTCACAAGGACTCCAAGGGGCTCCCCGCCTCCATCTCCACTGTATACTGCCCCCGGTGCTTGCGGGTCATCTGCCTCATCTTCCTCATCTCCATCACCTCCTCCACTGCTCCTCTCCCCCCTCTCTTTCACCTGGGTAGAAAATCCACTCATTTCACCAGAAAATGCTTCTTCTTTTCCCAATGCCTCCTCCCCCTCCGTTTATCCCCAACCCCCACTCTGTGCCCCAAAATGAGCGCCACATTTAGTCCCTGCCCAGACAGTTTTTTCAGCATCTTTTTAGGACATGAATGTGGGAAAAAGTTATTCATCCTAGTTCCCGGCGCTGAAAAAAATAACGGGCCTCCCCAAATGGCCTCAACAAACGGCAGGTGTAGCATGAGCTCCCACTGGTGCCCTAAAAAGTTACCGGGGGGGAAAATTCCGCCGGGATCATAAAAAAATTCGTTAATGGTTTTTCCCTGTTAAATAACAGTCGGTCCCAAACATGTGCAGGCGGGAAAATTTAAAACGGGGGGAAAAACATCGCAAATTTGGGGGGGTTTTGGGGGAGGCCTTTTCTGCCCTGAAAATTTTCCGAGGAGGGTTTTTCCGGGTTTTGGGGGAATTTTGGAGGGAAGTGCTTTCCCACAGTTTCCGGGCCTTTTTCCAGTTTTTCAAAAGGTGGTGGAAAGCTTGGAAACCCTTTTTCAAAACCAGATTAAAACACTTTGCGCCGGGCAGGGGCGCTTGGAGCATTCCCTCCCGGTGCAGCGTGGACACCATTTTCCCTCCCATTGTCCGTCCCCCAAAAGGGTTTCCCGATTTGCAGTTGGCGGGGAGAAAGCCACACATCAATTTCTTGCTGCATGAAAAAGGAGAAATTTTTTTCCCCCTGTGTGGACTTTGTTCGCCGAGGCAAAAAAAGGGTGGTTAGAACTGGTGACCCCGCGGTAAAACCTACACAGGTGAATGTTTGGACATACGTGTGAGTGGAAAGGGGTTTTGGGTGGTGGGTGGGGGGAAGGAGGGGCGGCATTGGCGAAAGGAGCCGCGTTTGAAAAAGGGGGGGAAAAAAGGGGCATCCCCCTGCCCCAAGTTGGGGGTTTGTCCCCGGGGCAGGAACACTTTCCCCAAGGGGGCCCCTAAAGGGAAAAGTACGGGCCCGCCCATAGTTAAGCCCCGGGGTTTCCGCCTCCCCAAGCACCTTGGAAAAAACCCTAAAAAATAAGCTCAAGGACGGGCCCATTTTCCCTTTTCTCATATTTATGAAGGATTTGGTAAAAACCTTTTTGGAAAAAAAATTTAAACGGCTTGGAATCTCCATTCGGCTCGGCACAACCCATTAGTTCTCTGAATGGGGGCAGAGAAAAATTTTTTGGAAAAGGAGGGACTGCAGAAACCAACAATTTTGGACAGGAGCAAGGGTCAGTGCTGCCCCTTTAAGGAGGGTTTTGGACGCATACTTTTGTCTCTTTTGCAATCCCCCTCGTTTTGGAACAAATGCGGCGCCATGGTATCGGGACGGGGGAGCATCGGGGCCCGGGAGATGATGCAAAGAAAAAAACCGGGCCCCCTTTTGCAGAGGGTGGTGGAAGCCTTGACTGGCTGAAAATGGCATTCGTGCCACTGGCCGCTCCCTGCTGCTGGGGCGGGCAGGTTGGACCACCACATCTGACCCACGTTTCTCCCGGGGCCAACGGGATGGGGGAAGCTGCATGTGTTGATGGGGCCGTGGGCAAACCCGTTAGCTCCCTTGGCCATGCTTCACTTTTTTCCCACAAATTCTACATATACCCATTTTTGGGCCTTTCCCCCTTTGTCTTAGCAAAAGATCTGCCAAAACCCCGCCAAAGTAGCTGTTTTTTTTCCGGCCAAGGGCTCCCACTGAGGGGACTAAAACCGCCCCCTTGCCTCCCCGGGACCCCTGTCCGCTACTTTCTTGGCCCTTTGCGAAGCGGGTTTTCCCTTCCACCCCCGGGCCGCGGGCTCCCGCCCTCACACTGTTTCCCCCTACCCCTGCTGATTTAACGGCCACACAACCCACTTGTTTGGCTGCGCCGTTTCCCCTGATGCCCCAAGCTGCCCGCCCCTTCCCCCCCCTGACGATGATAAAACCCCCTTTTGCCTCCCCCGGGCCCCCAAGGGGGGTTTCGGCTCCCACATCTTTTTTTTGTGTTTCAGGGTCACGCTTTTCCTCATCCCCGGGTTTGGAAAGGGAAAGGGGGCTGACCCCTCACAACTTACCTCCCATGCCATTTCTCCACTTCTATACTTTCCCGGGCCTACTGCAAAAAGCAGGGGAATTTGGCCCCCCTTTCTTTTCACTGCCAAGTACTGCTTACTGCCCTCCTCAAATTGTTTTCCCCCTCCCCAAATATAGTGGCCGACCCCGGGGGCCCCCAAACTTAGTAATTTTGGGCTGGGGGAAAACCGGAGGGGAAACCAGGGGCCCGGTTTTGGGTGTCTGATTTCCCCCCACCGATCTTGGGGGGGGGTTTGTCGGGGGTTCATCTGGGGGAAGGGAGGGCCCAAAAGTCAAAAATCAAGATCCTTGGGGGTTGCTATCATTTACGGGGCCGCTAGAATGAAAAAAAGGGCGGCAGTTTGGCCTCCCCAAAATGGGGCCCCTGCTGGGGAACGTCCCCTTCCCCGGTGTTTGCGCCCGGGGGCCTAAACCCGGGAATTTTGGGGCCACGGGCCACTCGCGGTGAAAAGCCTGCCACCTCTCGGGCTGACATACTGTTTTTTTAAAATGTACAAAAAACGTTTGATAAAGGGTTATCTGTAAATGATAAAATACACACCCTGTATTTGGACCCCAAATTGAAACCCACAAAGAACCCTTGGGGTAACCCTTGGAAAAAAATTGGCCCCAAAGTGGGGCAGGAATTATTGATTTGTATGTCCTTTTAAAAAACTCTGTTTTTATTTTACTAAATTTATAAAACCACAAACAGGTTTTAAAAAAACCCTTGGATATGAATTTATGCGCCCAGAAGTTTTTTTTGGGGCGGGTGGAAAAACAAATTTTTTTTTACTGAGAAAAACTGCAAAAAAAATATTTAATTTTCCCCCGGGGAATTTTTTGGGAAAAATTGGGGGAAAAAATTTTGAGCCCCCAAAAACTACGAGCTTTTTTTGGGTTAAAAATGGCGTGTATTTTTACGTACACAACAAGAGGGAAAACTTGTTTTTTTAACCTTGGGCTTTTTAAAATTTGCTAAAAGGAAAAATGTTTTTTTTTTCCCGGGGGAAAAAAAAGGGGTTTTTTTTTAGTCCCCCAAAAAAGCAGCAAAAACGTTAAATTAACCCCCTGGATGAAAATTTGCGCAAAAGAATTGAACAGCCAAAAATGAAGTGGTTATTTGTATTGTAAGAACGCTTTTTTCTTTAAAATAAAATAAAAATGGAAAACAGGCTTAGATAACCCTTAAATATTAAAAATTGGGGCTGTGAGCGGGATAGCTTTTAAAAATGAATATCCCAACTGTACTGGGACGCACAAGGAACTTCAGATCCAATACCCCAAAAATCAAAATTTAAAGTTAAGAGAAGCATTTTCCCCTAAAGACAAGCTGAGACCCCCCAAAAAAATTTCGCTTATAAAAATGAGTTCTTAGTATAAACTTCAAAGAGCCGGGGGCAGCCCCTTTCCCAAAATTCGGGTACATTAGAGGGGTATGAGCTCCAGCGCCCGCCCCCTTTGGGACTTATATATGGGGTGACCTCACAGAACCCCCGACGGCCCTCTGTTTGGCTTCATCTCTGCAAAATTGTCATGCAGGTATCCCCTTCTTCCCCCAGATTTTCTTTCCCCCTTTAAAAAGAAAAATTTTTTGGCCTCGCACCATTTTATAAAATAAAAAGTACATTTTCGTTCACGGGGGTTTTCCCCCAAACTTCGTTTTTTTGTTCCAAACCCCAAAAGTTTTCCCCTGAAATTCTAAACGAATTCCACTTGGGTTAGAATAAATTGGCACCATTTTTTATTTAAAAATTTAATTTATTTTTTTGCAAACGAGAGCAAATTTTCTCTACTTATAAGTTTATTTTAATTATAATACGTTTGTTATATATGTTTCTATGTTTGTTAATAGATTTTTCCCCGGGGCACCCCAGATTACTCTGGGAACCCCATAATTCGAATAAAAAAAAATTGCCATTTCTTCTACAGTTTTTCATGTATTTATAAGGTGTCATGATGATGCTTATTTTTTCTTATGCTGTATTTTGAAAAATAAAAATCTATGTTGAAAAGAAAAAAAGAAATAAACCATGATCTTTTTACCATATAGTCATTTGGCCAGAACACGGAATCAGCTTTATTCTTAGCTCCAGAACAGCAGATCTATGCTATAGAATTACATGCAAACACATTTATTCAAATATATGTAGGAGCCCAGATAAATAAATTTATATTGAATTTTCCCCTTTCCTCTATAAAACCGCCAAAAAAAATGAAATATAAAATGGCTAGAATATGTGTAGCCTGAGTGGCTTGGGCCCCCAAACCCCCCACCTTTCAAAATGTATGTAAATTATTCCACCCAAAATCCCTGCCCCTTTTTTTTTTACATATTAAACTGAGTTATATTTTTCGATGGAATAGGGTTAAACCCTTTTTTGTAATGATAGACCCTCCTGTCCCGCTGTTTTTAATCTAGATGCATGGTTTAACAGTGTAAAATAAAAGGGATGTCCCCCATTGGGAGGGTTTTCGACGGGTTTTTTAAACGGTTTTCGGGTTTTGCAAACGGCTTAAAAACCGGCCGGGGAAATGGCACAAAAAAGGGGCCCCCTAAGGAAAAACCCCTTGCAGCAGTCCCCACTGCACGGGTTTTCCCCCCGACCCCTTTTTTCCGCCCCCCCGAAAGAAAATTCAACCCCTGCAAAATTCTTCCGTCTTTGGTTTTTTGGCGGAAAATGTGCAAGTGAATGTGAAGGGGGGGAAAGGGTTTTAACCGGGACCCAAAAACCGGTCGGATAAAACCCGACCGGGGATTTTGGGCCAAATTTCCGTGTAAATGGCCCTAACAGGGTTTTTTTTGGAACACTAGGGATTTGCACACAGCAGAAAAACAGGGACAGCAAATGGGGCAGGCCCGTTGATGTGAAAGGACCTTGGGGATACAGACTTAGACTTTATATCCACAGCAAAAAAGCTTTTCAACATTTTTTAATGTTTTTTTTTTTTGTTTTCCAAAACCAACCCTGAAAAAAACAATTGACAAAAAGATTCCTTTGGAAATTTAAAAAGTAAAAAAAATTCATAGTCTTTCCCTGGGTTTTTTTTTTTACAGCTCGTTTTTGTTGCTGGTTTTTTTTTTGTAACGTTGGGAAAATATGACAGACACGGGTAGAAAAATTTCTATTTTAAGTTATGTAAAACCCGGGGGGCATTTTTGGGTGCATTTTTTTGGGGGGTGGTTTTTTTGGACGGTTTTTGTGAAAAAATGCCCAGGGGTTAAAAAAGGGATATGAATTTTTTCATACATTAAAAATGCCAAAAAAAAACCCAAAAAAAAGTCCCAAAAAAAACGGCCAAAAAAATGGAAAAACCAACCAAAAAAACCCCATTTGGACACCAGCTGCTTTTGGGCAAAAAAGAATGACGCCAAAGCAGTTTTTTAAAATTTTTGGGTTTTCGACAAGTTTTTGTTGTCCTATGCTGTGTGGTCCTAGCCTTATTATCATTGTAGCCACCTGGGGAAGGACCAAAGCAGAAAAAAAAAAAGCAGTACGGGAAATTTTCAAAATAGAGAATGATATTTTTCTGTCTTTTTAAATTTCAAAAATGATTCTAAATTCTTGATAAATTGGGAAACCCCCCAATGATTTTTACATAAATTTTTCGGAGGGCTTTTTTTTTTTCACAGAGTTAGAGCTAAGGAGACTTTTTCCCCAAATTTTTTCTGAAAGGGAAACAAAAGTTCAAAAAATTTTTTACTTTTTAAGGGGTTTGGAAATTCAATACCAGACAAAAACCCCCCAAAAAGGCATGCCTTTTTATGGCAAATTAACCAAATGCAAAAAATGAATTTTTTAAAAACATTATAGTGCAGTGTGCCCTTAAAAATAAACTTTGGAAAAGGGTTTTCCTTTTTAGCATCATATTCTTTTTTTTTGTTTAAGGTTTAGGGGGGAAATTTTGCCCTTTCCTCAAAGTTTTAATTCAAAAAACCAAATTTCCCCTGAAACATAACGAAAAATTTTTTAAAAATACTTCCCGGAAAAGTTTTGAGTGCTTTTTTTTACTTCTTTTATATTTTATTTTTAAACTATGCACTACTCATTGTATTAAGTTATTTTGGTGGGGAAAATGGAATTTAATTTTTTTTTTAAATTGATTTCAAAATTGCCCCGGATGCCCAAACCCCTTTTGATTTACTAAAAAAATATTTCCAAATTTTGTTTTTTCAAATAAAGTTTCCTTTCCCTTTAACTCGTGACACAGCTTTTGTTTCAATTCAAAAGGGGTTTTTGGCACCTTTTAAAACTGCTTTAAGTCCCAGAAAAATTTAAAGCTTACAAAAAAGGTTTTTTTCCTTTTAAAAAATTTTTGTATTTTAATTTCCTCTTAATGAAGCATGGGGAACTGGGGGTTTTAAAAATTTGTAACCCCAAATTTTCCCAAACGTGCAGTTTTAAGCCCTTTCCCGTGGCATTTGGGAACCTAAAAATTTTTTTTTTTCCCCCGTACCCTATGGGAAATTTTTAAAGTATTTAAAGTGTTTTAGTTCATTTAAATTTTTCAATTTTTGCTTTAAGGAGCCCTTTGCTACTAAAATTTTTTTTAATACTCCAAAATACTTCTTTTTTTTTTTATTAAGTACTGATTTTTTTAGTCACACCGAATCAAGGTCTGTGGAGAACCCTGTTCCTAAGAAACATGAGACCCTCTTTCAAAGAATATATATATATATATATATATATATATATATTATACTAGATATATTATTATATATATATATATATTTATTACTGTATATATATTATTACTGTATATTGTTGCTGTAAAACGTTCAAATATTATTTCCAAACATTTTCTATATAGTATAAATGGCTAATAATAGTACTGTATACATTATAGTGCCATATGGTGGGAACATAGTTGCATAGTACGGTTGAAAAAAGACATGTGTCCATCAAGTTCAACCAAGGGTGGGTAAAATGTGGGTGAAGGGAGGGAGACCAGGATTCTAATCCCAGCCTCCCACTGGTGAATGCCATGAAACCCACAAGGCATTAATAAAAACATAATAGTGCTGTATAATTCTCATAAAATCTATGCACTGTGTGCACAATTATTAGGCAAGTTGGAATTGTATGGATTAATTGTATTACTGAACAGTTACAGTGCTGTCTGTAAATCAGAAAGATTAATAAACATTAAAAACGGATTATTTAGGAAAGTTAGGTTTTTGCTCTCCTTGTAAAATATCTGTGTGCAGAATTATTGAACAACTATTAGCGTGCAGAATTATTATGCAACTAAATGAAAACTGAAAATATTTTCATCTCACTTGTTTGTTTTCATCTTTTAACCCCTTAACAACATTGGACCTACTGGTACGTCCTCGTGTCGGTAATGGGCTATGTAGTGGGATGGCCATCTTTGTACACACTATTGCATTGTTTATACAATGCAGTAGGCTGTATTAACAATTGCTCCCCCTAGTGGTCAAACACCCTAGAGGGACTCAATGTTAAAGTAAACAATGTTTTAGGGGATGTTCACATGGTGTTTCTTTGATGCATGTTTGGATCCGTGTTTCAGACCCAAAACTGACCCAAACATGCATCTAACAACGTGCAGTGTGATTTTACATTGCTTTCAATGTAAAACACGCATCGGTGTTCAGACCAGTGATTGCCAATGCGTGTTTACGTTCGTCTTTCTGATGCATCTTTTGCATCCGTTCAAAGAATTGACATATCAATTCTTGATCCGTTTGATGCAGCAGACATCCTATTTAAAACTATACTGTAGGGTGCATTTCTGCTGCAGCAAAAATGCATCCAAAAATACACCACACTTTAGGTGTGTGTTGGATGAGTTTTACGCAACGCTTTTGAATAAGTTTTTTGGATCCGAAAAAGTATTCACAACGGCCCACCCCACTTTTGCCATTTTACAAATAAAGAAAATAAAATTATAAAAAAGTTACACATAATTGGAATTGCCACGTCCGTAAAAGTCTGATCTATTAAAATATAACATCATTTATCCCATATGCTGAACACCGTAAAAGAAAAAAAATCAAAACAACAAATATGTAGTTTTTTGGTTATTTCACGCCCCTTAAAATTTGGAATAAAAGTGATCAAAAAGTCGCATGTATTCTAAACTGGTACCAATAAAAAGTAATCTTCAACCTACAAAAAATGTTCCCTCACTCAAGTCCATAGGTAGAAGTAGAAAAAAGTAATTGGTTTCAGAAAATGGCACCGCTGCAAAAATTCAAGAATTAGAATTTTATTTTTTTTTACAGTATCAAGACATTGCCAGATTTGAATTAACCTGTAGAATACAGATAACACATTCAATTACACTGAAGATTAAACGCCATAAAAACAAAAGTCCCACTAACATGACGCAAGTACATTTTCTTTCACATTTTGCCCCACTTAGAATTTTGTTGCGGTTTCCCAGAATATTCTATGGTACGGTAAATTACACCTTTAGAAAGTGTAAGGTGAAGAAATTATGGGTTTCCTGAAAGATACATAATTTTTCCTGTAACACTGTTTGAAGAAAAATGTCTTCTACAAACAGTCAGTAAGTTTTGGAGTTTGAGTCTATCTTCAACCTGAAAACGTCCAACTTGCTCGTCATTAATGATACTAGTCCATAGCATTACCCTACCTCCATCTTGCCGGCCTCTGAGTCGAAGTAAAGGTCTGTGCCTATTAATGATCCGGTCACATATAGTCCATTAAGTGTCACTCTTATCTTATGAGTCCATAGAACCTTTAAAAAATCTGGCATTTAAACTTATCTCTCTTGTTCAGTGCTGGTCGGGTCTTAGCCTTCCTTAATTTGGCCTTGTCTCTGATCATTGAACACCTTGTTCTGGGCACTCCAAGGAGGTTGTATTTCTGGAATATGTCCGTGCTAATTGTAGCAATAAGAGAATCCAGCACAGGCCGCACTGTTGTGCATATAAGGTCAGTGTAAATATATAATATATATATATTATATATATATATATATATATATATATATATTATATATATATATATATATTATATATATATATATATATATAGTTGAAACCAGAAGTTACATACACTATATAAAAAAACACATATTTTTCTCACTAACTACCATGAAATCAGAATAAACCTTACCTGTTTTAGGTCAATTAGGATTACCAAAATTATTTATATTTGCCAAATTCCAGAATAGAGAGAATTTTAAGGCATTTTTATTACTTTCTGCAAAGTCAAAAGTTTACATACACTAGAATTACTATGCCTTTAAACAATTTAGGACAACCCATATGATGATGTCATGTCTTTGGAAGCTTCTGATAAGTTTATTGGCAACATTTAAGTTAATTAGAAACACACCTGTGGATGTCTATTAAAGCACACCAGAAACACACTTTTTTTGTGTGTAACATCATGGGAAAGTCTAAAGAAATGAGCCAAGATATCAGAAAGAGAACTGTGGACTTGCACACATCTGGATCATCCTTGGCGTCAATTTCCAGATACCTGAAGGTGCTTTGTTCATCTGTATGAACAATTACATGCAAGTACAAACAAGATGTGAATGTCCAGCTGTCATACCGCTCAGGAAAGAGACGGGTTCTGTGTCTCAGAGATGAATGTGCTTTGGTCCGACATGTGCATATCAATCCAAGAAAAGCAAAGCTAAAGATCTTGTGAAAATACTGGCGGAAGCTGGTAAGATTGTGTCATTATCCACAGTGAAACGAGCATTGTATCAACATGGGCTAAAAGGCCACTCTGCCAGAAAGAAACCATTACTCCAAAAGAAACATATAAAAGCCAGATTAATGTTTTCATTAATGCACACAGGAAAAAAGACCTACATTTTTGGAGACATGTCCTGTGGTCTGACAAAACTACAATTTAACCGTTTGGCCATAATAACCATTTTTATGTCTGGAGGAAAAAGGGAGAAGCTTGGAAGCCTAAGAACACCATCCCAACTGTGAAACATGGTGGTGGCAGCATCATGTTGTGGGGTTGTTTTGCTGCAGAAGGGACTGGTGCTCTTCACAAAATAGATGGCATCATGAGGAAAGAAGTTTATGTAGCAATACTGAAGCCACCTCTCAAGACAACAGCCAGGAAATTAAAGCTTGGGCGGAAATGGGTCGTCCAAATGGACAATGACCGGAAGCATACTGCCAAACTTATTACAAAGTGGCTTAATGATAACCAAGTCAATGTTTTGGAGTAGCCATCACAAAGCCCTGATCTCAATCCTTTGAAAATTTATGGGCCAAGCTGAAAAGGCAGGTGCGAGCAGGTGACCTACAAACATGGCTCAGTTACCCCATTTCTGTCAGGGGGGAGGGGACCAAAAATTTCCTACCAACTATTGAGAAGTTTGGGAGAAGGATATCCAAAATGTTTCCCCCAAATCATAAGTTTAAGGACAATCTACCATTTACAAAATGAAATTTTTAAAACTTTTGATCTTCAGAAAGTAATAAAAATCCCTTAAAAAACCTCTCTCTCTTATTATTTGGCTTTTTGGCAAATTAAATTTTTTAGAAATAATAATTGACTAAAAGGGAAAGGGTTATTGATTTAAGTCAGATAGTGAGAAAAACATGCATAGTGTCTTTTATATAGGTATGTAAACTAATGCTTAACAGAAGTATGTTTTTTTATATATATATTTTTAATTATATATTTTATAAAAAAATTTTTTATTTTTTCTATATACTTTTATATTGGTAAATACATATATATATATTAACACACAGATATTATATAATTATAATTTATATATATTATTTAAAATATTATATTTATTAATTATTTATATTATATTATATTTACAAGAATTATCAAAATTTTTGGCTTTTTTTTTGAAATCATGATAAACTAAAGTTTCTTTAAATTTTCTTTTTTAATGCACAAATAAACCATCTCAAAACTTTAAATGCACATGCCCAACTTTTCCCCTCAATCAGTATTTATGGAGTTAGATGGGTTTTTATCAGTGATTAAAACTAGTGATAGCGTTTATGGCATTCATCGGGTGATAGCGAAAATGGGCAATTATCAAGAATTTCCGATGTGATAATAGATTACGCCGATGACCAAAAAAATTCTATGGGGAGGAACAACACCTTCATTCTTACACCCAAACAGGGCTGGAGAAGGGGAAATTTTAACACCCCATAGTAAACTGGTACGTGCCACATTTAGCAAAAAACACTTGGGTTATAAAAGCACAGAAAAAAATCACAGAAAATTCCCCCTTTTTGACCACAGCCGCCCTTAAACCCAGACCCAAAAATTTTTAAAAAGGCCAAAGGGGCGTTTATTTGAACCATCATTTTTCGTGAAGGGACATTAAATACCCTGCCGGGGAACGCGGCTGCCCCTTTAAAACCTGCTGACCACAGATTAAAAAGTGACGGAAAAAGGATTCTTTCAACACCATTTTGTTGAATGGCATTGACTATATTTCCGGACCGCAGTATCCTTTAAAAACCTCTCTCACCCACAGAATTATAAAGTGGGGAAAAAAAGGAGTCTTTCAACCACCATTTTAGTTGAAGGACATTGACTATCCATACCTTGTACACAGCATGACCCTCAAACCTGCATGCCCACAGATTAAAAAGTGCCGAAAAAGGAGTATTTAACCCAAACCATTTAGTTGAAATGAACATTGACTATACATGTCCTGGTACCAGAATGACCTCAAACCTATCTGACTCACAGATTTAAAAAGTGCCGGAAAAAGGAGTCTTTCAACCACCGATTTTAATTTAACTAAACATTGACTATATCTGTCCTGGACCGCAGTATGACCATTAAACCTCTCTGACCCACAGATTATAAAGCGCGGAAAAAGGAGTCTTTCAACCCCATTTTAGTTGAAGGGACATTGACTATCCATTTTCCCTGTACCACAGCATGACCCTCAAACCTGCATGACCCACAGATTAAAAAGTGCCGGAAAAAGGAGTCTTTCAACCACCATTTTAGTTGAACTGAACATTGACTATACATGTCCTGTACCACAGCATGACCCTTAAACCTATCTGACTCACAGATTAAAAAGTGCCGAAAAAATGAGTCTTTCAACCACCGATTTTAGTTTAACTAAACATTGACTATATCTGTCCTGGAACACAGTATGACCATTAAACCTGTCTGACCCACAGATTATAAAGTGCCGGAAAAGCAAGTCTTTCAACCACCCATTTTAGTTAACTGGACATTGACTACCCATATCCTGTACCACACATGACCCTCAAACCTGCATAAACCCCCCAGATTTAAAAGTGCCGGGAAAAGGAGTCTTTCAACCACCATTTTTAGTTGAATGAACTTGACTTATACATGTCCTATACCACAGCATGACCCTTAAACCTATCTGACTCACAGATTAAAAATGTGCCGGAAAAAGGAGTCTTACAACCACCTTTTAGTTGAACTGGACCATTGACTATACCTGTCCTGGGTCCACAGCATGAGCCCCAAACCTGCAAGACCCCCCGGATTTTGGCCGTATGGGAGGACGAGGAGGTAAGACTGCGGGATCAGGTTGCATTAACACACTAAAAGAACAGATTGGCGACGCTTTTTCGTTACTGAGATTCATAGGCCTCACCCAGCGATGACAGGCCTGGACAGGTCCTGCAACCGACGACCGCGGGCTTGTATGTTGTCGCCAGCACTGGAAAAGGAGCACCTTCTTTTGAAACCTTTCTCCCCTCCTTTGTCCTACAACCCATCTTTGCTCGCTTCCACCTCCATTCGCTCCATGTTCGGGAAAAGAATAAATTGAAGAAGGAAAGGAAAGTTTTGAAAGTCTCTTATTAAAAAACGGCAAATCACAGCTTTCTTAAATTTCCCCCTAATTTCCTACAGCCAACTAGGATTAGAAACTGAAAGTTTTCTAGCGAATACCTGTGAAAATGCGGTCTGGTGGAAGAACTGTAAGACAAAATCAACAGTGTTCTTCTTCAAGTCCCAGGGATTTACAACTGCCCAGTAGGACTAGGAATTGATAGTTTTCAACAAACTATCATCAAAGTGCGCTATCTGCGCCAAACTGAGATTCACCGAGCGCAATAAAACTATTCAGAAGTTTGAGAAATTGCGTTTTTTTTGCAGCAATGACAAACGAGAACAGTTGCTAGAAAAATTTTTCTATCAGAATTGTCGTACAAAGTGGCTATTTGAAAAAAACTAGGGCCGCACCACGTGCAATACAGCTATTTAAAAATTAAACGGATAAGAAAAGGCGGTTTTTGCAGCAATGAAATACACCAACAGTAACTACACATTTCTGTATTCAAAATTTAAGTACAAAAGGGGGTTCTTTGAAGAAAACAGGGACGCAACAAAGTAAAAAAAAAAACACCTATTTTGAAAGTATACGGATAATAAAAGGGGGTTTTTGCATGAAATACACCTGCGGTGACTAGAAAAGTTCTGTATCCTATTGTAAGTACAAAGTGGGTCTTTTCAAAAAAAACTAGGCTGCGCCCAAAGTGAAAAAACACGTAATTAAATTGTGTACCGATAATAATAGGTGGTTTTTGCACCTTTGAAATACAACACCAATTACTAGCAAATTACTGTATGGTAATATCAGTACACGATGGGTCTTTTAACAAAAATTGCCTGCGCCAAAGTGAACAAAACCTAATTAAATTGTGTACGGATAATAAAAGTGGTTTTTTGCACCTATAAATATACCTGCAGTGACTAGAAATATTCTGTATCCTATTGTAAGTACAAAGTGGGTCTTTGATCAAAACTGAGCTGGGCCAAAGTGAAAAACACGTAATTAAATTGTGTACTGATAATAATAGGTGGTTTTTGCACCTAGGAAATACAACACCAATTACTAGCAAATTTCTGTATGGTAATATAAGTACAAGATGGGTCTTTCAACAAAAATGGCCCGGGCCAAAGTGAACAAAACCTAATTAAATTGTGTACGGATAATAAAAGGTGGTTTTTGCACCTATGAAATACACCTGCGGTGACTAGAAAAGTTCTGTATCCTATTGTAATTAAAAAGTGGGTCTTTGAAAAAAACTGAGCTGCGCCAAAGTGAAAAAAAAACCTAATTAAATCGTGTACAGATAATAAAAATTACACACATTTTTGAAACATTTTATTTACTGCGTTAAATGAAACACATTTCAATCACGTGTTCATCAGTGTGGACATTTTTCTTTTTGCTCTTAGCCTTTATTCTACATACAGCAATAGTTGGCACACAACAGTAAAAATTTCTTTTATTTCTAGCTTGGTTGTTTCACTACATTGATTCATTTTACCTCAGCCCTATTTTCTCACTTTCATTTTTTAATTCAGGGCCATGTTTACTGGCTTCTATTGGCCTGCAGTGACAAGCTGCTGAGGACACCAGGTCTGTAGCTATAGCGACCAACACTGGCAGCTTTTCATGAGAGATTGAACAGGTCTGTAGCTATTGCGACCTGAGGAGCTGATGCAGCCCATACAAGAGGGGATATCTCAGAATACGAAGGACACTGTAAATGGACACATATTGCAAAGTGACTTGTTTTTGCAAGATCTTTAACATAAAAAGCAATCCTTGTAGTGAGACAACTCCATTAAATGTTTTAGAGATGTTACCAATGATATCCAAGGATGTCTTTATATATCTAATGCTGAAGTTAACTGTACTGTTATAGCATTGAAAGTTTATACTGAGATACAGGAAGTGATAGGAAGCAGACTATAGATTTTGACATAACAGGATGAAATGACTGTCTGGCATAAAGGCAAAGCTATGAAACAGCTTGGGGTCCAACAACGGTCATAAATACACCGTGCATTTTATACTGTTTTCACAGCCAAAAGCTCTGCAGTGCACAAAACACAAAGGAATAATTATAAACTCCAATGCAGCAGAGAAAGGGGAAAGAAATTATCCAAGATATTCCTCTTGATAATCCTCCAGACGATATTAAATAGCAAATCTGTTACTTTTTTTTTTTTTATTAAAAATGCAACCTACTGTAGATTAATTTATTGGCTGAGGTTTATACATTATAGAACATAATTCCGTATGGTACTTGTGGTATGTGATTTAAGAAATCTTTGAATACATAATCACACTAATGTTTATAATTTTCTCTAAAGGCCTTTATGCTTATGTCTACTTTTCTCTGGAGCTTCATCTCATTCATCAGGATAAATTGATATAGCGTATTAATCATGATAATATTTTGTAGATCACTCTGTTAAAAATATAACAGGAATTTGCTTTATGAGCACTATTTCCTTATTTAATCTGAATTCCTACTTGAGTCGTATTAGTTTAAAAGAAGTTTCTACATTTAGATTACAGTTTTAGAGCATTTCCCTCATTCTGATATTACCATTATTTTTAAATTAGGCTCATACCACGCCAATTTCATTCAAATCTTCTACAAAGTTGAGTCACATTATTAAGACCAGCAGCAAATATCCAGAGTAACCACTGTTTGCAGCACGGACAGCAGCTAGATGAGCTGAGAGTGATTCAATAAGATCCTGGTAGGTTGTCAAAGGTGTCTGGAGCCATGCTGACTGCAGTGCATCCCACAGCTGCTGGAGGATTCACATAGCGAATATGACGATTAAGGGGTCCGACAAATGCTCAATTAAGTTCAAGTTAAGGGCATTAGAGGGCCAGAGTAGTACTTGAAATTATTTGAATTATTTGAATTATATCTAACTGATGTTGGACAATTTCTAGCTGTGTGACATATTGCGTTGCCTTGCTGCTAGATCCCATCTGTCTCAGGGATGTCATGTTTGAGTGTACTGTATATGATCTGCAAAAATAGATTTATACCAAAATCGGTTGAGCATGACTTCCACATGGATGCGTGACCCAGAGAATGCCACAAAAACATTTTCCAGCCCATAATATTGCGACCACCAGCTTGTGTTCTTTTAGCAATGGTTGCAGAGTATTTGTTCTCTGATGTTTCTTGCCTGAAATATCAATGCTCGTCCGTTCGATGAAGCAGAAAATGTTACTCATCTGAGAAGGCAGCCCTTTGCCAATCAGTATAGATCCTATTCTGTTACTGCATGTGAAAATTTGAGCCTCTTCTGCAATCAATTGGTTAGCAAGGTGCAGTGACCATCCATCGCTTCAGAGTTCGATATACTGTATGGTTTACTATACAGTTGTTTTAGACACACATCTGGTTGCCTCCTGGTTCACTTTGGTATTGGGCTGCTCCATACCTTTTATGCCTACCAAGCCAACTCACGAAACATGACTTCCTTCATAAGCTATGTGCTACCAATGTCAAAAGTAGGAAATGGTAATAATAAAGTGACTCAATTGTGCATTATCTCATTCAAAGGCTATATCCACACGACAAAGGACAAAATACTGAGTCCTAAAACGTGTTATTCAACGATAATTTGAACAGTATTTTACACAAAAACCTGAGGATTTTTAACTCAGTTTTATTGTTTTGGTGCGTTTTTTTGGTATGTATTTTAGACTAATTTTGGCACAGTTTTTGAATTGTTTTTTGCATCATTGACACATATACACACCAAAATCCATGCCAAAAACCATGCAAAGCTTTCTGGTCATTTTCATGTCAAAGTAAATACCCAAGAGAGGAGTAATAGTCATAAAACATAATTTTTAAAATTTTTAAAAAAGCACACAATGAGACCCACAACATCTCAATACATCTCAATCTCTGATAGGGGTATTAAACATGGAGAGGGACCCACAAAACAGGAAAAGATAATCCTATGTGGCCCTAAGGAAGCCTATTAGGCCCTAACCTACCAAAAAAACAGAAATGTCGCTCCGATAAGGGCGTTCCTTTCAGCAACCTGACCCTATACACACTGGCTCTACAGAAAAAACCTTATGATCCCATCCCAACATGTTTCGATCATCCAACCAAATTACAGTGATCGCCTCAGGGGACAGTATAGAAAGAGAGACCAATAGGAGGCCAAAGAGTAGTAATCATTCAATATAAATGTCAGGAAAAAACGAGTACCTGGTATACTGCAGCCAAAAGTAGAAGTCTTTGCACATGCTAAATAGTCAGAACAAACATAATACAATAAATATTCAGCATACCTACAAGTTGTGGTTTTACTCGTGCATTAAAAGTAGATTTAACCATCCCTCACCCTGTCAGGGTGTGCCACCATTGGCTGATAAGGAGAGACGAGGTCTAGAGGTATATCTTTTTCGCCTTGCTTAACTTATTGGGGTGAAATATTTATCATTTTCAGGCCAACACATTGACTTCGATAGTAAATTCTCCTCCATTTTTAAAGTGAAATACACCAGAAGATTGAGCATGTCCTAGGAAAAAACGGTGGTTTTGAAATCCAACCTCAGAAAATCGGTGCGTAAACTATAACGCAGATTTTCACTAGAGGTCTATGGAGATGGTTTACAGTCGGCTATTGATGGTTTGTGAGAACTGAAATCCGCATCAATTTGTTACTGGAAATGTCTGTCGTGTAGACGGATCTTAAACCTCCACAGTATTTTGGCCATATGGACATTGCTTTCTTCAGTTAGGATAGAATCAACTATAAAGATAGGATCTACTTTCTGGTGACTCTATACTTGTGGGGTTGTCACCTCCCTGGTTTCATCTTTCAAATAAATTCTACTTCTACTTCTTGCTCTCTCAGGGAACAGCCTGTTCTGAAAGATTTGTCTCCATATTGTTGTACTATTTGGTTAATAAAGTCACTTGCCCCTGTAAACAGTGATTATGATAATGGGCGGCCATGTATCCATGCGGTTGATGTCAGCCATCAGGGTGAACGAAAGGAACCCTCCCCTCACTAATGCAGCAGACATTCTGTAACTTTGAGACCATTGTATTCCTTACTCATCTCTGGTAGCCAAATGGTATCATTTTTTGTGCAGTTTAGACTAACAGTAGAGTAGACCCAAACATACTTAGTTACCCCTACATAGGGCAAAATAGTATGATGACAGATCTTATCTGAAGATGTCAAACAACCTGTTTTTAGAATAAAGCTACTCTAGCAATCTGGTACCAATCCGATCTTAATAACCTCTATGGCCAAGCTACTTGCAGTCATTCATTTCCCCTGTTTCACTAGCTGTAATGGAAATATATAGCCTTTATGTATGAAAACGGTCTAGCAGTTAGACTGTCTTTGTTGCCCATAGCAACAAATCAGAGCACAGCTTTTATTTTTCCTGAGCATTATATGAAATGATAGCTGAGCTCTGATTGGTTGCTATAGGCAACAAAGACATTCTGGCTGCTAGACAGTTGTCAAATATTAGACCCTATTTAAATGGTTATGTTAGGTGTGCCAGAGTGGGTTATGTTACATTCAAGATATACTGGAACACATTTATTATGGTAATTGTGCCAGAATTATGGTGCAATTTGCACCAAAATACTGGTGTACATGCTTTACATCACATTTATTTTGTGTTTTAGACAGTTTTTAAACATTTCTGCACCTCGTCCGATAAAGGGTGTAACCTTGGAGAAAGTGGCACAAAGAAAGCCAACTAATAAAAGGTGTAAACTTAGACTAGACAGTCTAAACATGTGCCAGATTTATCAAGACTATGATAAATGTGACGCATTTTATGACTGTCTAGTTTAGCTTTGCACTAAGGGCCACTTGTATGAAAACTGTCTAGGTCTAAAACTCACTTTGTTGCCCATAACAACCAATCAAAGTGCCCCTTTCATTTCATATAGTGCTCTGGAGAAATTAGAGGGGCCCTCTGATTGGTTCTTATGGGCATCAAAGTGAGTTTTAGACCTAGACAGTTTTCATACATGTGGCCCTAAGTATTAGACAGTATTAATAAATCAGCCCCAATATGCTTTTTTTTGTAAATTCTTTATTAATATTTTGAAGTTATGATTTTATGTTTAAACATTCTCTTGTAATTGAATATAATTGAATTGAAGATAACGTTAGAATGGTTACCATCTGCCAGATGTATTTTTGTGCCTCTAGTCCAGAATGTATCTGTGTCATGAAGATTTATTAGATATATTGTACTTGGTTTAAAAGAATGGGTGCATGTTTTGTGGCCTTGTTGTTGTTTATTTTTACATAGTCATCTTGCCTTCCCAAAAACTGGAATGAAAAGTGATTTAAAGTCATCTGTAGCCAACATTAATACTAATAAAAAATGCAGTGTCCCTGCAATAAATCTTGGCAAAGATGTGTTAGCAAAAAATGTAATTATTTTTGGTCTAAGAAAATAGTGATGGAAAGTAAATTTTCCCCCAATTTTTTTCCCCCAAAAATAGTAAAACAGAGCAATAACTATAGAAAGATGGTATATCTGGAACCATATTGACATATTGTTTATACCGCATGGTGATCTCATCCCCATGGTAGAAATTAAACCCAAAATCAACTTTGCATTGAGTTTTATTTATTCAACCCTCTAACCCATTTGTGGCTATGTTGATGCAAAAAATAAAAAGCTATAGTTCTTTGAAGGAGGGGATGAAAATAATTTAAATGTGGTCACAAAAAATCAATGCATTGGGAAGGGAAGACATGTGACCAGCTTATTCTTGTTAAGAAAATGAAAAAAACTACATCAATGACAGCGTTTTTTTATCATGTTGCTTTTGCATGTAACGAGCTTTATTTTAATTAAGATTGTCAGCATAAAGTGGTCTATAAATGTTTTTTATAAACTTTTTTTATTGAAAGAGTAAGTAGTGCAGTTTTCTACGAATGAACATCCACTTGATAGGTTTAAGTGGAAAGAAAGGAAAAGGAAAATATACTTATTAAATATACAGGCTTCAAAGGAAAATATACTTAACAGGTCAGCTCATACAGTAGCTAGCTATGAGCTGACTGTGTTACAGAATGAGGAGGGCGGTGCTTACAATTGTCCTAATCCATTTTTTCTATGGGAGTTTTGGATAAACAGTATCTCACAAAAGTGAGTACAGCCCTCATTTTTGTAAATATTGTATTATATCTTTTCATAAGACAACACTGAAAATATGACACTGTGATAAAATGTAAAGTAGTCAGTGTACAGCTTGTATAACAGTGTAAATTGGGTGTGCCCTTGAAATATCTCAATGCACAGCAATTAATGTCTAATCCACTGGAAATAAAAGTGAGTACACCCCTAGGTGAACATTGACAAATTGTGTCCAAAGTGTCAATATTTTGTGTGGCCACCATTATTTTCCAGCACTGCCTTAACTCTCTTGGACATGGAGTTCACTAAAGCTTCACAGGTTTCAGCCACTGGAATCCTCTTCCACTCCTCCATGATGACATCACAGAGCTGGTGGATGATAGAGACTTTGTACTTCTCCATCTTCTGTTTGAGGATGCCCCACAGATGTTCAATAGGGTTAAAATCTGGAGACATGCTTGGCCAGTCCAGCACCTTTTCTCTCATTTTCTTTAGCGGGGCAGTAGTCGTCTTGGAGGTGTGTTTGGGGTCATTATCATGTTAGAATACTGCCCTGCCACCCAGTTTTTGAATGGAGGGGATCATGCTCTGCTTCAGTATATCACAATACATGCAGGCATTCATGGTTCCCTCAATGAACTGTAGCTCCCCACGGCTGGCAGCACTCATGCAGCCCCAAACCATGACAATCCCACCGCCATGCTTGACTGTAGGCTTGACTGTAGTCTCTGTACTCCTCACATGGTTGCCATTACACACACACAACACCAACTGAACCAAATAAGTTTATCTTGGCCTCACCAGACCCCAGGACACTGTTTCAGTAATCCAATTCCAGTCTTTAGTCTGCTTGTCTTCAGCAAACTGTATGCTTTCTTTCTTTAGAAGAGGCTTCCTTCTAGGACAACAGCTATGCAGACCAGTTTGATGCAGTGTGCAGCATATGGTCTGAGCACTGACAGGCTGATCTCTCACCTCTTTAACCTCTTCAGCAATATTGGCAGCTCACACATTTATTTTGAAAAGACAATCTCTGTATATAATGTTGAGCACATACACTCAACTTCTTTGGTCTACCATAGCGACACTTGTTCTGAGTGAATCCTGTCTTTTTAAACAGCTGTATTGTCTTGGCCATCATGCTTGGTTTCAGGGTTTTGGCAATATTCTAATAGATTAGGCCATCTTTCTGTAGAGCAACAATTCTTTTTTTCAAATCTCCTGAGAGTTCTTCGCTATGAGGTGCCATGTTGAACTTCCAGTGACCAGTATGACTCAGTGTGAGAGCGATAACACCACATTTAACACACCTGGTTCCCATTCACACATGAGACCTTGTAACACTAACGAGTCACATGACACTCTGAAGGAAAAATGGCAAATTGGGCACAATCTGTCCATTTTCACTTAAGGGTGTATTCACTTTCGTTGCTAGCAATTTAGTTATTGATGGCTATGTGTTGAGTTAGTTTGAGGGCACACCAAATTTACACTGTTATACAAGTTGTACACTGACTACTTTACATGGTATCAAAGTGTCAAATCTTTAATGTTGTCCCATGAAAAGATATAATACAATATTTACAAAAATGTGATCGGTGTACTTACTTCTGTGAGATACTGTAACTAAGAACACTCACTTGGCTATATTCAGAACTCTCGTAGAAAAGAATAGGGAGACACCTGCAAGCACCGCTTTCCTCATTCTGTAACACAGTCGGCTCACAGCTGGCTTTGTGGGAACACCCTCTAAATAAATATATAAACAATATTTGGTGAGGAATTACTTTAATTATTGAATTAATTATTCAGGATATAACTTTATTTTGTTTTTCTGTTTAGAAAGCCATAATAGAACTTGTTGTTTTTCAAGTATTACTGTTTTACTTTTTTATGGTACCATTTACTGTATTGTATAACGTACTGGGAAGCAAAAATTATTGTGGGGTGAAACGGGAAAAAAACAATAGCACAATTTTTTTTAGGGGAGTGGTTTGTTTTTATGGAGCTCACTGTCCAGTATAAATAACAGTTTTCTTTATTCTGCAGATCAATATGATTCCAGTGATACCAAATTCATATAGTTTTCATTATGTTTTACTGTGTAAAAAAAAAAAAAAATAATAATATATATATATATATATATAAATATATATATTATATATATAATATATATATATTTTTTTTTTTAAACTATTTGCTTTGCATCTCAATATTCTAAGACAAATAACTTTTATTTTTCCATCTATGGGGCTGTTTTTGGGGATGAAGATTATTTCTTATTGGTACCATTACTGGATACATTTAACTTTTTGATCACTATTTATTCCAATATTTTGGGGGAATAAATCAACCAAAAAATAACATTTTTTGTGTTCTGTATTTTTCTTTCTATTGTGTTCATTATGTGGGGTAAATAATGTAATATTTTAATAGATCAGACTTTAACGGATATGTTACTTTTCTATTTATTTAATTACTTTTTGCAACATAGCAAAAGGAGGTTGTTTTGAACTTGTAGTATTTTTTCTTTAATATTTGTAAAACTTTTATTTAGTTTTATTTTTACTTGCATTTTAGTCTTCTTAGGTTACCTGACCAGTACACTGCTTGTACACTATTATGCAGTGTATGAGTATTGCAGAATAGCGTTTAATTATGGCTCTCCTATTACACCCTGCCTCAGATGGGGTGTTAAAGGAACAATAAAATGGCAGGCCTGAGCCTTTAATTAGACTTCTGACTGCTATGACAACCAGTCAGCACCCCATGAACATGTCATAAGGAGCTAATCAGGATGCAGACGTGGGTGCTCTCTTTCTGCATAACTACCTAGATGTGATGGTATCATTGTAACTAAGAGCTGTCACTCGCCATGTATAAAGTGGGCTCAGCAAGTAAATCTTCTCCATACTCTCTTATCAATATCATCATCATGATATTATTGTATAGAGTAACACCTGGCTATACTTATTAGACAGTTGTTGGTGGAATGAGTGCATGGCCAATAGCTGTCTCTCCCAATTGTTCCATACTCATACTAGCTTTACTTGAATGTGCATGTGTTCTGCATGTGTAGAAAGCTGCTTTTAGACATGTTGCCGCTACAAACCCGCAACTTAGTATTCGTTGTGTTGGTTTCCAAAATAATAGAAGAATGGACCTATGCACATTTGTTAGAGAAGAATCACGGCTGACATCAAGGTTATTCACAAGGAAAATCCTTTATTTTGGTTAACACATACGTTTATCTCCTTGAATATAAAAAGACTAGGCAGTTGAAATCCAAATGCAGATGAGTCAGGAGGCCTCTTAACTAAATCTTCTTAGTTAAAGGGGTTGTCTCATTTCAAAGTTTCATATGATGCATGTATGATTTTATGCTGCTTTGCTCTGTTAATTCCTTGTCTAGCTGACTGTAATTAGCATATGAGCTCCATGTATTCAGGCTTCTCTGTTTATTATGTTTATTAGTTTAGATTAGCTAAATTACCTTCTACCAGGAAATGAGAAGCTGCTGAGCTAATGTAAACAGTAGAGTAATAACTGTCTTTTGTCTGAAAGATCAGATAACACACAAGCTCTCACTGTCCCAAGTTCTGTGCTGCATGACCTGTGTGATGACGTCACCCTCTGCTATCAGATAGAACAAACAGCAGTGGGGAAGGAGTACACTGGTCGGTCACTTGGGAAACTAGAAAGCCCTCAGAAGGTGGTAAAATCATTTGTAGCTCCTTAACAAAAAAAGATGACCAAAGTAATATATTTGGAAAATGTCTTCATTTAGTGTTCCCTACATTTTGAAAGCTATTCTTTGTAGTGAGACAACCCCTTTAAGCATCCACAGAAATCAATTGTTGTAATCTGTTGTACCTGTTTTATGTTTCCAGAACAGATAAAGAATTATTCGGCACACACAGAGATCAGTTGTAATTTATTGCCATTGTAACTTGGTGATAGTAACATTTCACCTGTTCTCCATCTTTGCACAGTAAATGCACATAGGTCTCAAAAGCATGTCTGGAAGATTCTTCCATATAGGTCAATGATTGATCTCCTGTTTACAGATTCCTATAGTATGTGTCTTTTGGCTGCTGAAATTATATTTCTAAATCCTGCTAAGAAACAGCCCAAGCAGAGTAGCTTTCCCAATAGTCATATACCAAAAATAGAGTTGCAAAAACCACAATAAAAAACTATAACTATTGGTATCTGGTTTTAAATGGGGGCCTGGCAACCCCCCTCCCTGCAAAAAAAATGCTCATACCGCTCACCTAAGTCTTCTTTCATCTCCCCGGGATGTTTTCTGTAGTAATTTGTGCTTTTCCTGTACTGTGCATAATCGATTTTTTGTAGCTGAGTAGCAGCATTGAATGCGGTTGAATGCGGTTTCCATTAGCTCTTAAAAACACAAGACCTAGGGTAACATGTACGTACGGGGCTGTGCAAGTAGTCTAGCATCCTTTGAGCCCAAAATGCACTCCAAAATTAGGTGCATTATCGTGCGCCTGCAGCACTTTGTAATGCACCTGTAATCGGGGGCGTTCTGGAGGCGTGTCATACCACAACCGTATGATTCTATACATTTATGATGTAAGGACGGCAAATCTGGGCACATTACTGCTGGGACAGGTAGACCAAGTTAAAAGTGGTTTACTGGAGCCTGATTTGTCATTTTGGAGCTAGAAAGTGCCTAAACTATGACCTGCAGTAGAACAGGTTCATAAATTCAGGCGCATTCTATGCTACTAATTGTTGTCTGGGTGCCAAAATACATATACGTTGCCCCTAGTGTTCTCTGCTTTGCTTTCTCTTTCATTTGCCCTTAGATCCTCACCTGCAGTGCCCACCTACTGTTTCCTTCTCTTGGGAAAAGCTAAACTCCTTTGATCACATGATTCCCTGAGTTCCACACAGAGGTTTTGTTTGTGGGTCCAGAGTTCCCTGTCATCAAAAAACATATGTACAATTACAGGAAGTCCAGAGAAAATTTAAAGGGGTTGTCTCATTACATTGATTCATCTTACATCAGTCCTGTTTCTTGGTTTCAGTTTTGAATTCGGGGGCGTGCTTACTGGTCTGCAGAGACGAGTTGCTGAGGACACCAGGTCAGTAGCTATAGCAACCAGCCCTGGCAGCATATCAGAAGAGATCAAACAGGTCTGTAACTATAGCGACCTGAGTAGCTGATGCAGCCCATACAAGAGGAGAAATCTAGGAATAGGTAGGACACTGTTAATGGACATAAATTGCACAGTGACTTGTTTTTGCAAGATCTTTAACATAAAAAGCAATCCTTGTAGTGAGACAACCCCTTTAATGAAAGTACACAACATAAGTGTCTTAGGGTATGTTCACACGACTTACTTGTGGAGCATACTTTGTTGCGTAAATACACCTGAAGTATGCCCCGCAGATATGGTAAGATCATAGCATTCAATGAGTGCTATGATATACCAGCATATACCCATTTTGCACCAAGGAAAATGAGTGAATAGGAGGCTGGGCCATGGCACTGCTGAAATTACACACTGGCCAGTGCGTACTTTAGACAGCAGGTGCATTGCGGCGTGCACAGGTATGCGCCGCAAAACACCATGTGAACTCCACTTAGCTTTGGAAGAAAAGTTTTTTTTAGAAAATATTGTTTTTTCTACTGGACAACCCTTTAATTAGTAAAATAAAAATTGTGATATATTCTTTTTAAACTCTGACTAATGGACTGGTCTTAGATGATGCCCCCATATTACCTCTATATGCACATTCATGGTTCCATAATCCAGAGGCTTGAATTGAATGACTGCTAGAGTAAAGTGAAATATATTGTAGGTATAGGAAATACATTACTTGATTTAGTTGCTCATTGCTAGATGTTTCTTGTATATTATGTTTAAAGAGGGAAGAAAGGTGAAGGACCCTGTCTAGACCTGTACTGATGTTTGTTGTGATGCATATGTTAGCTATTTAGAATATTTTTTTCACATTCTTCCTCTTATAAAGCATTTGGAAGTACTGTAATTATAATTCTAATTGTCTATTTTTCCCATGGAGATATGACCTTGATGCAGTTTAATTTATTATTGCCATGAAGAGTGTACTGTCGATTAGCACTTCTGCATTGTAAGCTATGTTGGGGTTTAATGCCCTGACATTAAAATGGAAGAAAACATGAAAATTATGAATGGATTTCAGGTGGTCTATGGAGGAAGCTGTTTCTATGACAACCTAGAGATTGTGAGGTGCCTCTTATTTCTCCCTCTTGTGTCCTGAATAGAAAAATTCACCCAATATCCCTTTTGCCTCCTTTTCAATTTCTTTAGCTTCGCAGCAGGTGATAAGATTTATGGTCATTCACATTCATTGTTTTATTACCGTACACAAATAAAACCAAGTAACTTAAAATGTGTAAATCAAAGAGAGAAAAATAAGTAGCAATAGAAATGTCTTGGGATGCGTAAAAGTAGAAAAGAAAAACAGATCAAAATCAAATTGTTTTGATGAGCTGCTTCATTGTTATATGTTGGGTACATAAAAAAGATCATTGTTTCCAAGCAGTGGCCAAATACAAAAACTATGTAGTCTATTAGACACTGCAAGGATTTACATGAAAAAAAAATCCTGCACAATTCCACAGTTGTGATGTTGTTTATAAAGGGCATCAATGCCAAGAGAACCAACCAGGACAAAGAACTGTGAGCTCAAATAACCCAAAGAACCATAACACACCTAGAAACACAGCACCAACAATAAAGCGGCATTCATGGTGAGCTCACACAGTAGAGGAGCTACTATAGCAAATATATTACTGGGCCATACATAAAAATGTCTGGTTTTATTATCCAGAATAGAAGGTTTTGCTGATTTCTCCCCCATTTCCTTACCATTTTCCTATCTCCACTTAATAGCAGAAGGAATGTTACCAACCAAGTGGGGGACGGACTTGGGTAACTGACACATAGCAACCTGTGTGGTGAGCTCGCACAGTAGAGAGGAGCTAATATAGCAAATATATGACTGGGTCATACATAATAATGTCTGGTTTTAATATCTAGAATAGAAGGTTTTGCTGATTTCTCCTCCATTTCCTTACCATTTTCCTATCTCCTTATGCTCTCCACTTAATAGCAGAAGGAATGTTACCAACCAAGACTTGACACCATAGCAACCTGTGTGGTGAGCTCGCACAGTAGAGAGGAGCTACTATAGCAAATATATGACTGGGTCATACATAATATTGTCTGGTTTTGCTGACTTCTTCTCCATTTCCTTACCATTTTCCTATCCCCTTATGCTCTCCACATAATAGCAGAAGGGATGTTACCAACCAAAACTTGGCACCATAGCAACCACACAGACTACCTGTGGGTTAAATACAACCTTGCACACAGATCAAATAGTTAACATTTAAAGGGGATGTCCAGTAAAAACAAATGATATTTTAGTGGTGCCAGGAAGGTCCAAAAAAAAGAAAAAATGAAGTTACCTAGCTGTCCCCTGCCATTGTTGATTCTGATCTCCCGACGACCCACTCTTCTCAACTTCCAGGTTCCTTTCACAGAGGAGAGGCTCGTTCTGTATTCACTTATGTTGGAGCGTGAGCCTCTCTTCTATGTTGGTAGGAAAACCCTGAAGTCGAGAGAATCGGCTGGCCAGGAGCTCAGGAGTGGCAGCAGCAGGTGACAGCTAAGTAAGTATGTTATTTTTTTGTGTTTTTTATGTTTTTTACCGGAAAACCCCTTTAATACTACCTGTTGTACAACATCATTGCTCTTTATTCCAAAGTTAATCCTCTTTGCCATAGCTAGGAAATCACTGTTAACACATCGCTACATCTATTGATATAGTGAGATTGAAAGAAAGACCGAAGTCCATGTGATAAAATTATCTTGAAGCGTTGATCCACCAGCAATGACACACATGTGACAAAATTGCAAGTTGTTCACATCCGAGGGGAAAATTAAATGAATAGATCTACAGTACTGAAAAAAAGTATTTGCAGTTTCTTCTTTATTTCTTATTTGTCATTATAAAATGTTTTAGATCATCCGAGTAATGGTAATATAAGATAAAGATAGCACAAGAAGCACAATTTGCAGTTTTTAACCCATCATTACATTTGCTAAAAATCAAGATTTATTCAAATCCTACAGTGGATTGCAAAAGTATTCATACGCCTTGAGCTGTTCCGCATTTTTAAATGTTACAGCTACAAACTGAAACATATTTTAATGATATTTTACATGATTGAGCAACACAAAGTAGCAAGTGTTTGTGAAGTATATAGAAAATTATACATGCTTTCCAAATTTTTTAAAATTAAAAAAAAAGAAAAGTGTGGCATGTACATGTATTTAGTCCCCTGAGTTAATACTTTGTAGAACCAGCTTTAGTTGCAATGACAGCTGCAAGTCTGTTAGGGTATGTCTCTACCAGCTTTGCATATCTAGAGGCTGGAATTTTTGCCTATTCTTCTTTGCATAATAGCTTGTGAACCGAAATTTTTAAGTCATGCCACAGTATTTAGGTCTGGACTTTGACTAGGCCTGTCACGGGCGGTCCTGCGAATCTCGTCCCGAGTCGCAGGCACACCCGTGTTCCCCCTGCGAGCGGCACCACTGCCCGCATGTCGAGCAGCGGGCGCGCTCACTCAGCCGGCCGGGTCCCTGCTTACTTACCCGGCCGCACTCCTGCTGCAGCTCCAGTCTCCCGGCGCACGCATCCCCGCTCCCTAGGGCACGCACGCGCCGTCTCTGTGAAATTTAAAGCGCAATGGTAATTGGGTTTTGCCGTTCGCTGCCCTTATTTAAGCCTACCCCTTCCTGAGTCTTGTGCTGGATCTTTAGTGCCATTTGCCTATAGAGAAAGCGTTCCTTGAGCCTTGTCTTTCTTACCGTGTACCATACCGTCCACCTTCCGTCCCTCGACCACGAACCTCTGCCACCTGTCCTGACCTATTGCCTGTCCCGACTACGTCTTCGTCTAGCGATTCTGTACCACGCTTACCCTTGGCTGCCACAGCAAGCAAGTCACGCCAGTGGAAGCGACCTGATAGTTTCCCGCCGTAGCAAGTCTGGTGAAAACCGGGTGCTACTTAGATTCCGCTCCCTGGTGTGGCTTATGCCATCGCTTGCGGTGGTCTATCAGATCCACTACCACTGTCCGTGACAAGGCCATTTTTGCCCGTGAATATTCTTTGATTTAAGCCATTCCACAGTTGATAGAAGCAGCACCAATAGTCCACATATCCAATAGAATCAAATGCAACAGAATGCCCTTAAAGGTGAGTCAGTCCTTACTCACCAAAAATATTAAAAAAAAAAATATTGGAAGGGTGACAGCATATCCAAAGTAAAAACACTTTAATTTACATGAGTATCGTACATAAAAGACATTGCATCTTTTATGTTTTGTACTCATGTAAATTAAAGTGTTTGTACTTTGGATATGCGGCCGCCCTTCCAATATTTTCTCCTGGATGAGTAGTCAATGTACTGTTGGTAAAATTTTGTTAGGTTGACTACTCCTATGAACGTTCAAAACCATTCTAGGTTTTCTTTTTCAGGATAATATTTTTATCTGTGGTCTACTGTAGTTCAAGAACCTTATCAATGGTATTCCAGGGAATATTTCAATGACTTTGTTTACATCCTATCGACATCTTCTTGTAACATGGCTCTATGTGCTGCTTTTTGTTAGACAGGTTCTTGCTTCACATTGCCAGTCAGGTTATATTTCAGTGATATTTCGATTCAACAGGTCTGGGGCAATCACAATTGAGGGTGTCTAGTTAAACTGTCAATTTGAATTTGGTTAACAGGTTGATTTAATAGCTAAGGGTGCAGTTACTTTTTCAAAGAGAGCCAGGTAGGGCTTTGCAACATTTTTCTATCAATAAGTATTGTAATATAAGAGTATAAGGTATACTATATTTCAGTGATTTTTTTATGCATAACCCACTCTCTAACTGCAAATTGAATGTTTATTCATTGTCTACAAAATCTTTATACAGGTTCATAAACCTGGGCGTAAAACTGGTCTGCTCTCGTCATAAAATCCTAAACATCATTTATTGGGGTTCAGAGGTTATCTCCATGAGTAGTTCTCTGGACATTGATCCTAGAGTTAATCTACTTCAAAGCATGCCCAGACACTCATTTGAGCATCCAATTTTAACAATCCTAATCTACATAAAAATGGATCAACTAATTACCCTAATGAGCTGGTGGGCAGCTCTGGAACCTGAGCCCATTGTGCAGGTTATAAAAATATGAACCCAACAGGGAAAAGTTCTTCACAACCTGGGGTTTAGTTGGAGCTGTGTTTCGTGTTTCTTCCTTGCCCCAAAGACACAGAAGTTTATCTACATCGTAAGTTAGGTATTTTCTGTGATTTATAAATATTATTTTTGTAACTGTTTTGTATGGATGTCATTTTATTGTATTTTTGTACGTTGTGTAAGCACTGTAACCTTTTTCTATTAAAGCTAAAAACTTTGATAAGTCCAATCCTTGTATGCTCTAAGAATCCATAGCCTTGATAATGTTTTTAACCCTGTGACTGCTAGAGAACAGTGTTTGATTAGAGTGTTTTAAACCTGCAAGTGCCAGTGAACGGTGTTTGTGGGTGACAGTCCCTCTCTCCAATTGATTGAGGAAGGTTGTGACAGCGTATATTTTGGGGTGCCTGGACTGTGTTGGGGTGTGATTTTGCCACCTGAGTGGAAGGTGAGTGCAAATAAGATTGAGTGGAAATAAATCAACTCTTTTACAGTGGCCCCCATGTCACTTGCTGGTAAGTATGTACGTGACAAGTATAATCATTTAAAAATAACATTTGGTGTTAACTTGGGTTATCTTTGTCTAATATTAAAAGTAGCTTAATGATCTGAATATTGGAGTGTGACACATTTGCAAAACTAGAAGAAATGCAGAAGAGGTCAAGTAATTTTTCACAGCACTGTAATAGCCATCTCATCAATCTAGTACAAATATTAAAGACATAACTTTCCAGAAATGTACATATGACAACTCCAAACTGGAGGTGCTGTTAAAAAATGGTGCAAAGTTCTTTACGATTTATGATGCAAACAAAGTCTCACTGGAAAGAATTCAGTGAGCGAAGTTGTTTATTCTCAGCACTCTATTAATTTACGTAGCTTGTATTTTGTTCTATGTACTTAGCACAGTATAGACATCTAATAATATAACAGCTTGGGAACTGCCACTTTCACTCTCTGCATAGATGGTGTTATTAATAAGCTCTAACTCTTTTATGTCTATCACCTCTGATTTGCTTGGGTCAAGAGCAGCAAATGTGTAAACATGGAAACAGTTTAGCTCATATTGTGAGTTTATATTTGTAGTGAATGACATATTTAGGTCAACAGAATTTAAGACTCAATCTATTATAAATGTTTGATATTTATTGGCCTATATTTCTATTAGAGATGTACTAAACATTATTAGAGCAAAGCTGCTGATATTTTTAGTTTATTAGCCCATGTGTTTGCACCTCTTATACAGTAGATTGTGTGTATTCAGGTTGTTACCTTATGAAATGTTAAAGGCGTCAAAAAAAATCAAAAATATTTAGTGGGCTACAGAAGGGCTAAAAATAGAAAAAATAAAACATTTACCTCTCCAACAGGTTCCTTTCCAGTGCTGAGCTCCGGTCCCGCTGCTCTTGGTCGATGACATCACCTTCACTGTTCATGTGACCCTGCAGGCTTTCACAGGCCTCACCAGCTTTTGCTGTTCAATTGGCATGTGACCACTGAGGCTCGTTATTGGCTGCAGGGTTACATGATGATGAAAAGCAAATGCAAAAGGATAAAGAACATATAAGGTTACACCAAAACCTATAAAAAACCATGTAAAAATCAACATATATTCACTGGAAAGATGGATAAAACATAATTTTTTATTAAGGTAATTCCCATAAAAAGAGAACAAGTCCAAAACCAAACAAATTGAAAAAGTTAAAAGAAATATTTAGTCTTTAGAAAAGACAGCTTCGGGGAGACACGATTAATTTATATAAGTATATCAATGGCCCCTAAGTATGGGGATAAGCCATTTGGTGCAAAACCCCCTAAAAAACAAGGCATTCCCATCATCTGGAGAAAAATAGATTCAGTCTCCAGAAGAGAAAAGTCTTCTTTACCAAGAGAAACGTGGACCTGTGAACTTGACTGAGGAGCTGGACACAGCAGGAACAGTAGAGGACTTCAAGAAAGGCTTAGATTACAGCATATTTAGGCCACCGCCATTCACCATGAGAAGCTTTGAAAATAGTCAGAAGAGCCCCTAACGACAAAAATTAGCATAACCTACATCACTGCTTTGTCTGTCTGTTGGACAGTCCAATAAAGAATTGGGACTGTTTTCAAATGTGTGTAACCTTATAAGCTATATGATGATGGCTATTGTCTGATACTTATGAGGAAAAAACATTTGGTCACCAATTAAATATCTGGTTTCACACTTTATAAATACATACTTAAGGGGTTTACTCACTGTGATTGATTGCCAGGAAGAACTGCAAAAGGGTGACTAGATGACTAGAGATTGCCTTCCTATAGTTAATGTGGCCGACCATGGAAATTCCTAGACAGTCGCTTCCTGTTTTATGAACTGAAAGTCTGAAGCATGAATGACTTGCAAGGAAAAGACAGATACAGATAATGACCAAGCAGCACACTCAAGGTTTGCTGAAAATAGATAATTGTCGATAGCTTCTAAATAAATTAATTACATGCAAACCATACTTGGTATTTCAAGACTGTTCAGTTTACTGGTTTTGCTCTGAAAACTGTGTGGGTCAATGTTCAAAATGGATTTGAAATGCGGCGCAATTAGACAGTGGATTTGAAATATTCAGTAGAATTCTTTTTAGACATATACATTACATCAAATAATGGAGCTGATCATTAGGTACTAAATACTCCATTCATTGCATGTCTAGATAATTGGGTAAATATCTGTTTTCAGCTTAATGCATAATGTTGCCCTTGTCTGACTGAGTTCATATATATATAGAAGCAAACTAAGATAATAAGGTCCGGGCTCCATTGAAATTCTGTCTCAGTACACAGGCACCCTTGTTTGCTTCTATATTTATGCACCTTTCAGTTGAATAACTTCTTCCTAAATTACTCAAAACCTGTACACTGCAATCTACTGAAAAGAAAATGAGACTCTGTTGATATTAAAAAGAAATCAACTCTGACAACTTAATATAGATAAGTGTGTGTAACTGATGCATAGTCTGGCTGGTAGAAAATATTTGAAATAGTATTAAGGGTATGTCCAGGCAATGAGTAAAATGTACACGTCAGGTTCTCTTCGGATTCTAGCGTTGAAAATCACGTCAGACGAGTATTTAATGTGGATTTAGGTTTTTTTTTTCTGGCGAATTTACAGTCAGAACCGAATCCCATTTATCTCTATGGCGTTTTGGACACAAATCCGCATCCAAAATGACATACAAATGGTTTTCACAAGGTTTTTGGCGATCCCCATTAAGAACAAAATTCCGTGTGAAATACGATGAAGAATGAACGTGTTTTTACACTTAAAAAACGACCTACAAAACTACATGTATGAACTCCAAAGCACAATTTCTATTGAAGTTGATGGGGATGGCTTATTTTCAGTTTTAGACAAGTATTTTAGGTCGGATTCTGCGTGGATTCCAACTTTCCTACATTTAATATACGGCGTGTGGACATAACCTAAGAGGGGAGTAGGTGTTTACCTATAGACACAGTATATATATATATATATATATATATATATATTATATTATATATATATATATATAATAATATATATATATATAAATAAATATATATTATATTATATATATTATATATTATATATATATATATATATATATATAATATATATAATATTATTTATATACATACATACAATGCACTGGCCAATGTATACTTCTAAAGTGCTTCAGTCCAGCCCCTATTCACCCTCCCTTTCCCACCGGAAAGAAGTGACATGTCATTTCTTTCTCCAGGCGCTCAATACATGCCGGGGAATATGCTTTACAGCCATAGCACTCAGTGAGTGCTATGATTTTACTTTATTTGCAGCATGTACTTCGGGATTATTGCAGCGCTATTATGCCCCAATGTACGCCCCAAAATACGCCGTGTGAACATACCCTTACCAGAAATAGATATGACAATTGAAAAAACTGTACACAATGTACCAATGTCACATTACAGGCAATTACTCTGTAAATAACAGGCAATTACATGTAATAGCGCTGCAATAATCCCAAAGTACATGCTGCAAATAAAGTAAAATCATAGCACTCATTGAGTGCTATGGCTGTACAGCATATTCCCCGGCGCGTATGAGCGCCTGGAGAAAGAAGTGACATGTCACTTCTTTCCGGTGGGAAAGGGAGGGTGGATGGGGGCTGGCCTGAAGCACTTTAGAAGTATACATTGGCCAGTGCATAGTTCTTAAACAGCAGTTTTATAGCTGTACACCATGTCAACTCGGCCTAAGACTATGTCAACGAATGACATTGCGACATAGACCCAACAGATTGCATTGTAGTCAATAGGGCCATCAGGCATCATTGGTGAATGTTGTGAATGGAAATTCCAATGGAAATGTTTACAAGGCCTGAAGCTGTTGGGTGGAAATAGGGACTGAATCATTTTCTACCTTACTATATTTTGCAAGTCAGGGTTTTAAGAAAGCTTTATTTTAACTCTTGTTGGACCTGCAGCTATGACCGTAGCTGTTTTAACCCATAATTTACAGAAGTTCCAAACAGTCATGGTACATTTATACTTTAGGGTCCACATTACAGCAGCAAGATCCAGTCCTCTCACACCATTCTAATAAATTAAATCTAGACTTTTATGACACAAGTTCAATTAATCTTGGTGAGGTCATAGTCCTGTGGATGTATTAAAGGGTTATTTCTATAGGATATGCTTTAAATATTTGATAGATGTGGGTTTGCTTTACGTGGAACTCCCATTGAAATTAATGGATAGAAACATCTCTCCATTCTGTACAGCCTTAGCACACCCCCCCAAAAAAAGAGGCAAAGGGGACGCCTATTCTTAAAACAGGTGTGGGTCCTAGATATATAAGGCGTATCCTACTGATGAGTCAGTTAATGTTTCAGATGGAAATACCCATGCGAGGGGGGTTATTCTCACCACAAAGATTAGCTTTAAGCATGTAGGTAAATAAAAATTATTACCAAATACGTTGCTGTTATGATTTTGCTTTGTTTCAGAGACAGAGAAGATTTTATCTACTACTTGTGTACACAAGTTTCTCTAGGCTACCGACCACCTCTCTCTCTCATTGCTCCAGCAGTCCTGTCCACCATGGTGACTCGCTCCCTTATGAGTTTTCTCTCCATGACATGAGCTATGTTACTGACAAGTTTTAACCCTTTAGTGCTCTATAGCCTTCTGCACTACAGTTTACAAACCTCCTGCACACATGAGATTGTAACAGGAATATCTAGGAGCAGCAGAGCTGATATGTCAATCACTGCTGTAAGCCCGCCTACAGTCTGAACAGGAATTGTGAGTCTAAAGCTGTCTGTGGCTCTGTGAAATAGCATGGTGAGACAACTCCTTTACAGTACTAAAAATGTACCATATAAAGCATAACTTGCACTTTACCAGGATAAAAGCTTGTTAGAAGTACCAGACTTTTAGTGTATGTTCACATGGCTGATTTTGCCACTGTTTTCGGTGCATTTCCACGTCCAAAACAGTGTCAAAAGGCCTCCAAAATGGCAGTACTTCATTGTCATGGATTTCTATGTAAAACACCGTTGTTGGTCACACACGACGAGGTTTTTACGCGCATTTTAGGTACTGCTTTGGATACTGGTTTTGGTGCTGAAAAAGAATTTGACGCTGAATTGGACACTGGAAATTACATTCCTAATTTCAGGCAAGTGGAGCTATATGTTACGGATTATCTCCTCCTTCCCAATACCTTGCGTATTCTCAACTGCAATAATAGAGTGTTACAAGAAGTGTGAATGTGCACATAAGACTCTTGTTTGTCAGCAGTTTGTATTGGTAGGATTCATATTTCACAATAGCTTTTGACAAACAAAGGTGTTTTCTGTGCATTTCTACACACTTGTGGCACCTTATAGCAGCAGGTGACATCCTGTGCTGTCATTCCCTCTAAACCTTCTGTCAGTCAAATATGTTGGGGATACTGCATAATGTGTATTTACAAAAAAAGCACAATAACAAAAAAGTATACAGTCGTATACTAGCAAAATGGAGTCTAAAAAACACTCCTCTGGCAAATCAGACGAATGGAGTCCTACAGATTTTTTCCAGTGCTAATGGGAAAAAATAATTTCCAACATAAATATTCTACTATAAAACTATGTTGTTACTGTGTTACATGTTTACTGTGTTTTTTTTTATTCTATAGCACCGTTAACCCCCCTTCATGTATTGTACTTTCAAATGGCGTGAAGGGTGTATGGCTGCGGCGTTAAAATGAATGGTTTAACCCCCATGACGTAATTGTGGGGGGACGATTTCTATGGCAGCTGGAAACCTCATGCAGGCTTCTGTAGCTGCCATAGCAATTGATACAGCTGCCATGTACATCTATTACAGGGTGTAATAGGTAATGAATGAAAATCCTATATAGGGGAGTACAATAGTACTTACGAGCAATCGCGCACCCTAGTGGTCAAGTATCCTAAAGTTAAAGTAAGAAAAAAAAGTTTAAAAAAATAAATATTAAAAGTTCAGATCCCCCCCTTTTGCCATTTTACAAATAAAAAAATAATAAATTACACCTAATTGGTATTGTGGCGTACATAAAAGTCTGATCTATTAAAATATAATAGAAACGTATCGAGTATACTGAACATCGTAAAAGAAAAAAATTCCAAACGCCATAATTGTGTTTTTTTTGGTCATTTCACGTCCCCAAAAATTGGAATAAAAAAAGATTAAAAAGTCGCAGCTATCCCAAAATGGTACCAATAAAAACTACACTTAAGCCTGCAAAAATTATCCCTGTTCACCTACTTAGACTAAAATACAAAAAAGTTATTGGTCACATAAAATGGTATTTCAGCAAAAATTTAAAAAATAGAAAAAGAGTAGAGTATTAAAACATAACACCAAAATTGTATCAACCTGCAGAAGATAGTTAACTCATCATTTATACCAAAAAATGGACTCCATAAAAATTAAACCTTTGCAAAAATGGCGCAATTCTTTTTTTTTTTAATATTCCGCCCCACATAGAATTTTTTTGGGTCTCCCAGTACATAACATTTAATAGTCAATGGTTCCATTAAAAAAATACATCTTATCCTGCAAAAAACAGGCCCTCAAATGTCTATGTATACGGAAAATTTAAAAGTTATGGTTCTGGAAAGACAGGAAAGAAAAAAAATGAAAACCAGAAATCCAAAAATAGCTGTGACCTGAGGGGGTTAAGAAGATTGAAGCTTGGTTTGAAATATTTCATGCAGGCTGACAAAAGCAGCATTGGCTTGGCGTATTGTCCGGTGGGGTTACCTGTGGGAAAATCTGCTGGAGTTATGAATATTAATGTTATTTCAGAGGAAACTAGTGATGGGCGAGTGGTGGTAAACATAAACTTAGAGAAATCTAAAGTTGGATTCAGTGTGGGTTGTGACATAAGCTAGTTCTTTAATGACTTGAGTTATAGTGGTCTGGTTGCCCTGAATGCCTGAGATGTAACCTGGTTAGTCAGGTCTAAAGTGAAGCTTGGTTGTTTGGTCAAGAAATGTAGCAGACCGAACTGAATAGTTAGAGAGAGAGATGAAATAGTGGGTGCCCTTAAAGGGGTTGTCTCATTACAAGGATTGCTTTTTATGTTAAAGATCTTGCAAAAACAAGTCACTTTGTATTATGTGTCCATTAACAGTATCCTACCTATTCCTAGGTGTCCCCTCTTTAATGAGCTGCATCTGCTCCTCAGGTCGCTATAGCTACTGTTTGATCTATCCTGATAGGCTGTGAGCACTGGTTGCTATAGCTACAGACCTGGCTTCTGCTGCAGCCCAGTGGAAGCCAGCAAACACGCCCCTGAATTCAAAATGAAACCAGGAAAACAAGACAAATCATTGTAGTGAGACAACCCCTTTAAGAGTGGGGCAAAATGTACAGGAAAATGTCTTTATTGTCCTAAGTAGAGATAGAGAGATAGGTTCTGGGGTAGTGGAATTTAACGCTTTACATGTATAGAGGGACCCTTTAGGTCAGGACCTGAAATAGCGTTGGTCCACCTACCAAACAGATAGAGGGGACCTTGAAGGCAGTGCCTGGGAAGTGGAGTCTGCCTGTGTTCTGTAGCAATAAGCAACATAGCTTGTTCCAGGCACATTGTAAACTTATTGGATACTAGGACAAGGGTTCATTAGAGAAAGAGCTCTTAAAATAAGGCCTATAAGTAACAGTGATGTTTCTGTCTGTGTAGAAAATTAGATTTAGTATGTGATGTTGTAAGTTAGCCACTAGTTTTACAACAATTCAGTCACATGAATAGCTCATTTTATTAGTTATAAATTGAAGTATTAGTGTGGCTGAAGTTGTGTGCTCTATCTGGAGTTATAAGTGTAAACCAGTTTATCTGAAATCACAGTAGCCAGTATAATAGTTGCAGTGTGAATGTTGTACCTTATAGTGATCTGTAACTGATACTCTCATTGTGCCACTAGAATGTGATAAGAGAGAAGTAAGGACATCTGTTGAACTGTATGATCCGCAATACAGTCTTTAAAAGAGAAAATCTATCTACTACTCAAGCATCACCCTACAAGCTTGTTTGACAGTTTAAGATAAAAATATCTGCTTTTCTTTCCTGAAACAGTGCTACTCCTTTAATAAATCACTTCTAGTATGGCAACTTGGGTTTATTCAAGTAAATGTGGTTAAAGGTGGCACTGTTCTTGGAAAATTAGTCGATCTGTTTTCCAATCTCGCACAAGCCTTTTACGCATACAAACATGGTTTTTTTTTATATTGTAATACCAAATTACATGAGCTGCTTGTGCCTAACTTTTATTATTGAGTTAACATCTAACGGTTTGTTGTGGCCTTTATAGTGATATTTCTATCATGCTCAGCTTTTAAAGAAAAGCAATGTTTTTCATCATTGTGTTCTCGGTTTTTCGTTAAGAGCTTACACTTACATTCATGTTTTAGCAACAGCAACTGCCAAACTGTAAATTACCATTCTTAATAAAATTCTTCCACAACATCACCTTCTTGAATTTATGTTATCCTGCATTTTAGCTCTGTGTGACTCATCTAGTTCCTAGCCTCTAGATGTGACACTCATGGCATACAGATCAATGAAGTTACTGGGTTTAGAAAGCAAAATGCTGTAATGGTGCCAGTTTATTTTTATCCCTTGCAAGCAGCAAAAATATAGCCTATTGTTCCAGTAATATAATACAAGTGTAGCGTGCACTACGAAGATCTAAGAAAATGGGCACAAGTAGAAAAATACAGTCCAGCTGTAATAAAATGATAGGCCTATGATTTTATTTCACATTCAAGTCAATCTGGAGATTAGTTTATAACTATAGATGATAACATTTACCTGTTTTGACATTTTACTTAATTTGCTGTTCCATAGAATACAGTGTGAGAATCTGTTAAATATAAACATTAAAGCCAGCTTCAAATTCGGTTAGTAAATTTGCCAGTGCAACCTATTGGCTATCCAAAACTTAAATTATATGCAAACTTTTCTTTATCTCTACTTGTCACTGTTTTTATGTATTAGAAAAGGTGTCAAATGTGTTTTCACCCAGGGGAACATTAGAATTATGATTGTCCTCAACAATCCATTAAAGAACTTTGGTGGTGGCTAGGATGCCTGGGTAGGGCTGTCATAGCTGTGCCACTGTTTGTGAGTTGGTGTAGTGGTATATGCTGGAGCTCCAAATCCAAGATGGGGCCACTCCCTGTGATGCTCATGTGTTGTACCATATTCTCCAAAAATATGGGAATCTCGCAAGAGAACAGAGAGTGACATTTGATCACTATATTTACTATTTTGCCATAGGCAAACTTAAACTCTATCCGTTCTCTATCTGTAAAACACTAAAACGTAACTTTTATTTTGTATAATTCTTAACCTCTATACACACTATTTAAAAACCTGATTTCTAACCTCACAATTTAACCCTTTCTACTTCTGAAGGAACTGATAGAGTTTAAGTTTGGCTATGGCAAAATAGTAAACATGTGTTGTACCAGCTCAACTAAATGCTTCTTTTGAATGTCCCAATGAGGATTCACAGTTAGGAGTCCAACCACAGTCCAATTCAAATGGAAATTTGTAGAAGATACCAGCTCCAACTCATGGGACTAGAATAAAATTTGCTTTATTTCCTCATTGATTAAAAGTCCAAAAAATTCAAAAAAACAGTGAAGAAACATCCACAGGTACAAACATTTCCTTTACAGAGTAAATAACAGCACTGACACATTTCGGGAGGAACCCTTATATGTAGCTGGGGACCTATACAAAAATGCACAACTTTATACACAATGGCTCTCCCTGTGGTGGCACCACCACCTCTGTCAAGTGTTGGCTGTGTCCTCCAGGGACAGTGGAAAGCCATTCTTTCGACGTCCAGACCTCGTCTATTCCTCCTTGCTGTGTCTAAACTTTCATGCGCCACATAAAACAATGTGGTAGCCTGGATTCAGCCAGTGGGCTTTGAGTTTGAAATGTGTTTCAGAAGGATTCCTAGTTATTTGCCCTATAAAAGCATATGGACATTGAAAGGGGTCCTCTTGATTGTTCCTTTGCTGGAGGACTTGAGCATTTCATGTATCACATGGATGGCCATACAGTTGAAAGGCTGTCATGTAACATTACATTTGATCTGCAAAATGATGTGCTCTGGCAACATTAGGGGCCTCTTGTATGAAAACTGTCTAGGTCTAAAACTCACTTTGTTGCCCATAGCAACCAATTAGAGCGCCCCTTTCATTTAATATAGTGCTCCGGAAAAATGAGAGGGGTGCTCTGATTGGTTGCTATGGGCAACAAAGTGAGTTTTAGACCTAGACAGGTTTCATACATGTGGCCGAAGGTGTATTCTGGAATACAAAAAAATTGAATGGTGCCTATAGGCTTTAATGGCATACATTTAACAGATAAATTCTAAAAGGCTTATGGAAAAAGAGTTCGGACTCTGCAGCGCCAGTAGTATTCTATAAGCTATATCCAACTTAGCCTTGCAATGTGAAAATGATTAATGCCACATCATGTAGGTGTTTGATGACTTACATGCCTTAATCACTCCAGTGATAGGAATAGAGCTGGGATTCTGCAGTGCCACCTATTGGATGTAGCATTCCTCAAGTTACATCCCACTCACTAAGCCTTGCAATGTCATGAGGAACCCAACTATGTAGCCACTGAACAGATTCAATATAAGATTATGGGTAATAGATGCTAGTGTTAGGTATTTGTCATTGGGATTTCATTTCAACATATACATAAACCTTTTTCACTCTATATATTAAACTGAGGCCAAAAATGCATTTCGAACCCAGGCTAATAGAGAAAATCAGAGAAAATCTTAATTCACAATATCACATTTTTTTTATCCACCATATTTTATATGTTGAGAAGCCAATTACATGTTTCCCCTTAAAGACTTATATGTAGGCACTACCTGTCAAACAAGGAGAATATTTTCATTTTTACATACATGACAGGTAGAGAAAAGTGGAAAAAAGTCTGGATTTTTTTCTCCTTTTCTGCTTTATCTGTAAAATGAAATAGTGTGCAATTAAATTATTTTTGCTTTAACCAGCACAGAGCAAAGCTGTGAAATGTGTCTTGGTAATGAAGGTATGCTAGACTTAATCACTGTGTAAGACATATGGTTTTGCTGTAGCTTGTTGACAATCACTGGCTATGCCAAACAATTTCAGATACAAATCAGCATAAAGTGCTATTTAATAAATACTTTCAAGCTATCTCTACTTTAGATGTCCGACAGATGTTACACTTCTGGGTCCATTAATGTCTTAACCTGAAAACTAGCAAAGCAACCAAAGCAACAGTACAACCAATAAAATATTTTTTTCTTATCTTCTAATATTTAATTGAACTATAGAACATAGAATAATACTGGTTACTACAGACATTTTACTACTTGTATATGGACCTGTTGCAAAATATATTGTCAATTCTGCCATGCTCTTCTGTTGCCAATTAAGGATTCAGATTTTAGGAATGTCTAGTACAGAGCAATTGGTCTATGTAGGTTAAGATTTCTGTTCAGGAAATTTAGGGAAATTCTGGTGGAAACTGTTAAAGGGGTTTTGCCACAAAGTAAAATTGACGTGGGAAGTTTGTAAATTAAATAATAAACATTTTCTCCATTCATCATTATTAAAAATTCTGCACCGTTTTTGTCTTACCTGCTCCCTTAGTGATCCATTGTTTACAGCTCGTTTCCAGGGGATACGACGAGCTTCTCAGTCCTGGTCGCACATGCTCAGACATCACCTCTCTTCTCAGGTTGCTACTGTGTGTTCAAACCCCAGGTTCTGTCCTTCTATTCCTGTCCTCTGTACTCCTTAGTAATTAGTCAAACAGTGCAAATAAATTAAAAAAAGAAAACTCAATCAGGTGTGTGAATTGATAAAGAGAAATAAAATCCACAGGTTTGGTTTCTGCAGGGATTTGAACCGAGGATCCTTGTGCCTGGAGGCAAAAGTTTCACCTCTGAGCTACAGAGAGGAAAGGCCTGGTGATGTCATCCTGCAGGGTATGCATGATATGTAATTCAAACAAATCACACATGCCTCCTTCTGAGCATACAGAGCTGAAGAGCTGGATGCAGGAGGTATGAAATGAGATCGTGGCAAAACCCCTTTAACTGCTATGTGCATTTTTACCGAGAGTTTTGATGTCTGATAACACCATCTCTGGTAGATTGCAAAGTAATGAAATATCAAGGAGAATTTGCCTGGCACTTACAGAAACAATGCAATAGCCCAGGATAGCAATGGGAGAAACACGTCATGTTCTTAGTCCTGTGTATTCTACTGTTGTCACACAACCACCTTCAGGCTGCTTCTTGTAAATTATCGAAAGTAAATGTCAACCAGTTGTCTTCTTGTTGTGATCTTGAGGTGACACAGTACTCATCTCGTTAATACTGCAGCATAGGCATGGCAGGTAGCCTTTTCTGTACCAATTTTCCAGGTCTCTCCCCAACCCACTATCCTGCCTGCAATTTTTATTAATCTAAATAACTATAACGTCTGATATTTGTTAATTGGCCACATCTTCGTATATGATATAAAGAAGAGGAGTAATGGATTGTGTAGGCATCTGATCTACTGACTGCAAATAATGATTTCTACATCAAAGATGGCTGGGCTAGGGTAGTGGTTGGTGACACTTGATTCATGTGTCTTCTGGAGCTTTCCTTGGCCTGCATGCTGGAAACTTGTTTTAGTATTCAGTATTTGAGACAGTTCACACAATAATTGTAAGTGCAAAAAATGGGCATATTTATGCTGCAATCATTAAGAAAAATATATATTTCCAGGGGCTTAACTAGAATTCATAGAGCCTCAAAGCAGAAAAAGATGGGTCCCTGCACTTATTGACAATAAACTAAAACATAATAAATATCAATAACTAAAGGTATAAAGAATACCACAATATATCAGGAAACCAAAATTGTAGTTCTGGAGAGCAGAAAGCCACCAACTTCTTCCTCCCTACAAAAAGGAACCATGTTCTTGTGCCTGAGTTGAGCCCCCTCAACCTCTGGGTCCCATAGCAGCCACTATGGCTGCTATGGCTGTTGTTACGCCAATGTATATTTTATACATATGAATACATACACCATTAAGGCGTAACAAAGGATTGAATGGAGGAGAGAATAATATTGATTATCCATGGCACTTGTCAATGAATGGGATATATTAGGCAGCAAGTAAAGAGTCAGTAAGCTTTGTATCCTCAATGCTTGATCAGACTGAGACCTATGACCTATGAGTGGTCCACAGGCATGGTTTGGGTACTATGATTACTCTTTCCCGACACTGATTGGCCTTTCAGCCCTAATGTGCCTCCTCTGATGTCACAAAGCAAACTAATAAGTTTGTGGTTTTGGCGTTCTCTCAGCAGCATTTGCTTCATACCCCTGAAGACGCTGTTCTAACGGCGACATATGTCAGGTGAGCATTGTTAACTCATTTTAGATAGACAGTCTAGTGCTTACCAATTGCCAATACTGAATGTACTGCAGGCATCGGTGTTCAAGAATTGCATCTAATCAGTCAATGTAGGTTTAGCACAGACTAGTCCAGTTTTAGAATGTTTTGCAGTCGCAATAAAAGTTAAGTTTTACTAATCATCAGTTGGATATCTACACAGCGGTGCTAGCTTGGGAAAGAAAATTAATATTACTTGACGTCTGGAAACAAGATTTTGTCCATTGTTTTACCAACCAACTAATTGAGAGTAGTTCATTTTTCTTGTAAGTCAGTACTAAGTCAAGCTCTTTGTCATGTTCCTCAAATTAGACCAGAACATGCATTGCTGCATGAATCATTGTGCTGTTGAAAGTGACCATTTTCATTAGGAAAAACTAATGTCTTCAAGGGGTGTACTTTGTCTGCAGTCCTGTTTAGATAGGTGATACAAAATCCACTTGAATATGAGGACCCAAGGTTTGCCAGAAGAATATTGCCCAGGCCATAACACTACTTTGGGCAGTTTACTTTTTGTCACAGTCTTTTAGGGCTTGTCCCCACGGCACAGTTTTTCAGCCGATTCTCGGTTTTGAAAACCGGCTGCAAAATCGGCTGAAAAACTTTTACACGGACCTTAATGGAAAATTCGTGCAGTGGTCACCACTGCATGGATTTTCCGCCCGGTTTTTCAGACCACCGGCGGTCCGAAAAACATAGAACTTGTTCATTCTTCTGACTGGATTTCGTACGGAATATGAACATGTCTATGAGAAGGGGGAGGGCTTCTCTCCGCAAACCTCAGAGAAAAGCCATCCCCCGGCGGCCGTGTGCACGGCACGAAAACAGTGCAAATACTGGTCATATAAACCAACCGGTATTTGTCCTGTGCCATGTAAACGGCCCCTTACTCAGGTAAGCAATGCACACAGCTGGCCATTTACATGATGTAAAAGAAAAACTGATCCATCAGACCAGACTACTTTATTTGCTCAGTGGTCTAGTACAGATGCTTACCTACCAACTGAAAAACTTTTGGCAGTGAACAGGGGTGATCACGGGCAGACTGGACTGCAGCTACTTTTACTTTACTTTAAAATCACTAAGGTTCTTGTACTTGCCCATTTTTCCTGTTTTTAACACATTAAAGAACTGAGAACTGACTGCTCAGTCAGTCCTATTGCCTAATAAAGCCATTTGCTTGATTTGTGCCGTTGAGAAAATCAATGTCATTCACTGTTTTTTTCTACATATATAAATTGCACCCAAAAATATCAATATTAATAGTGCAGCTGTTATCTTCACTAATAAAAACAACTAAATATATGTATAGTCAGTTTACCAGTTAAGTAGAAACTGTCTCCACCTTTGTTTTCACTCCAGTTACAATAAAAACTTATTGACTGACATGAAGACAAAATACAGTTACATTTTTCTAAAATTGAGTCCGGCACTTGTTTTCAGCACAAATCTAAAATCTAATGTTGACTTTTAAAAAACCTGTAACAGATGATGAAACAAAGATTACTTATTAGGAAATTATTAGGATTTTAAAACAATGCTATCTTTCCAGAAGTTTTCTACAAGTCTCTGGTAATCCACATTATATGATAATCAAGCACCAAACACATTTCGTTGATGGTGGATTAATTTAATTTTACTATTTCTCCTACAAGCTTCAATTTGTTCAAACTTCTAAAATTATTTGAAAAATAAAAAAATTAATGTGGGCAGCCAAAAGATATTCAAGAAGTGCCAAACCGTGATGCCTAGGGCCCACGAGTAGAATTTCATTCTGGGGGCTCACCAGTGGAATTTCATTCTGGGGGCTCACCAGTGGCATTGATTCCCCTGGGGGCTAGTCTGAGCCTGTATTTAATTGCCTTTGAACAGAGGCGTAACTTCAAGCTCTTGAGCCCTAGTGCAAAAAGTGAAATAGGCCCCCCAGTTACCATGCACCATTTACAAAACTGGTATCTTCTTATGTGACAAAAGGGCTTAGACTGCAGGGCCCGGTAGTGACTGCTACCGCTGCACCCGCTATAGCTATTCCCCTTCCTTTGACTAACCATTACTTATGCAGATTGGTGGGGGACTATACCCGTTAGCTCAGAAGTACCGTGGTCCGATGTCACCCAAATGCATTGGACACTGTATAGTCAACAGAATGTATAAAAAAGTGTTTCTTTAGAAGGTTTGATGGACTCCCCTTTGATGATGTACCATAATGAGTGTTTGTAAAGCTCCTCCAGACTGTCACACATATCCATAAAATACATTAGAACTCAACTCCTTAATACTCTTCTGCAGTAAATGTATGTGTTCATATTGAAATTGTTTCTCATTTTCAGTTAGAATGATTCATATAACATACAATTCGAGATACCATTTCCTGGTCTAAAAATCAATATTTTTCATTCAATTGTAACAGTATTCCGCACAGTAGACACCTCAGATGATATTTTATACTGTGGTTGCCATAATATTCTCCCAGTCTCGTTTTCTGCAGTAAAATGAGTCTGTGTTTTGTATGATATTGTTTTAGAGCCCGTCCATTTGGCTCCACGTTTTAAATTGATCAGGATATCACTTTGCTGTGTATCACATTTCGATTTACAGCTGTAATAACATCACTTCAGTGGTCAAGTAATAGAACATAGTTGCACTTATGAGGAATAAGCTTTACAAACCAGAGGAACCAAGATAGATTTTTTAATTTTAGTTTTAATAGTGTTATATTATAATTTTTATAAATAAATAGCCTCTGTGGTATTAAAAGTAAAGTTCAGTTGTGTCTGTAGCATCGACCTGCTTCACTGTGGACTATGTCACACAGGCAAACTTACTGTGTGGTCCGGCAACTCACTTATTGAGTTAGCATATCCTACCTACAGCATCATTGTGAAGATGCAGTTATAAATGTTTGCTGTGTTATTGAGCAACATACATAGTGTGACCTGAATATAGGGGCCTGTCTTTAGAGAGGTATTCCCAGCATAGTCATTTATCACAAATTGATTGAATATGCCTTAAATGTCTGATACTTGTGGCTACCAACTCTGCGACCTGTACCAATGTGAACAGGCCCCTAAACTGTGCTGAATGGAGAGGGGGCCGCGTATGCTCTGCTGTCTGTTCAGTTCAGTGGGAGTTCTGAATTCAGCTAGGCACACTTGCTCACCTGTACTTGAAACACCCAGAGAGCCGAATGGAAAGTGTTGTGCATGTATAGTCACCTTTCCATTTTGTACAGAGAAGTTTGGGGGCCCATTCTCAAGATAGGTAAGGATCCCAGAGGTGGAACCCGCATCTTTCAGATATTTATGGTATGCCATATCAAAATGCCATTAATAGATGATAAAACCCCTTTAAATGCGTCTCCATGACAGGCGTAGTCTGTCATAAGACCAATAAAGTAGATAGAGAATGGGTGTAATGTTTTATTACATAAAACATTGTTTATAAGAAAATATTTTAGGCTTAAGACATTAGGGCAGAACTAGGACAAAGAAAAATATACAGTACTCTGTCAAATGTCAGTTGTAGTTTTTCGACTACCATAACGGCAGCTTCAGTCACTTCTATGGAACAGGAAAAGATGTTATGGCTTTGTGTCATCGTAGTATGGTATTTGGGTCAAATACCAGGAATTTCATTTCAACATAACAATTTGTTGACAAGTCAATATAAGACTGAAATGTTGAGATTACAATTATATGATGAAGTAAATTTTTGAGTAACCTGTATAGTGTGAAGAGTCAAGCAACAAATGCAGATTATATTTTACTAAATGGAAGTGCAGCTGCATATATTTAAGATTTGACTACAGATTTTTTGTCTTTAACTGGCACCCGAATACATCATTATATTGGAGTGCAGGAAACAACTCTGAATATTACTAATGTAGAATTCATGTTGAGAAAATACACATCTAAGTATTCACTTAGGGTCACATGTATGAAACTGTTTAGGTCTTTATTTCCCAATTGTAGATTTCTCTATTCGGCCATCTATGTATGATTGTGGGGAAGACATTCTTGCTTGCACTGCTTTAACAGCAGTCAGAGAGATACTTTACAGCAGCTTCATGCACATAGGATTCTTAAGACAGATTGTGTCCCATAGACTTGTATAGGAGAGTTTTCACTGTGAAGGGAGGGTAGAGGGGGAGCTGTGACATCTCCTCTTGTGACTGGTGGATTCTGTGTTCTGTACACAATGGTGTCTCCTTTCAGTTTGACCCTGCTTTTACTGATAATGAGCACTGCTGAAAAGCTCTCTAAACAGAACAGGAAGTTTCAGATGATTATAAGGCTTAGTGCCCATAGTGAAAACTGCACGACTGAAGAATTATAAAAAAAAAATACTGAAAGTGATATGGAAAATTAAAAAAAAACATAAACAAAAATTCCTAAAAAATGTGTTTAACATAAAAATGTGAGTTAAAGAATAAGTCATTTTTTGATGACACGTTCCTTTTAAATAATAAATCAACAGATCATTTTGAAACTATATAGAAAAAGTATGGCCTATTCTATTTTACTGCACAATTCTATGTATGCCCTTCTATGTATGCAATCTAGAAACTTAAAGCAGTTGCTAAGGGAAATACTGACAATTTTCCAGTTTGCCACACTGAGCAATGTTCACATACATATACACAGTTCACATTCATATGAATATTGATGTGGATGATGATTAGGATCCAAATACAAATGCATGACAGCTGTGGAAATCTACCTGCCTGCTGCTTGTCTTAAAAGGTTACATGGATAGACTGTATATATTATGCACCATTAATAATGGGGTTGTCCAGTCTATCTAAAAATGAAATAATAGGCAATTGCTGCCGAATAAAAAAAAAAAAATAAACCCTATACCTTTTCCTCACCTCCGATTTAGTAATGGCTATCCCCGATCTCCTTTCCTCTTTCTGTATTTTTCCAAATGGATGTTTGGAAGAAGACAAAACATAAACAAGAGAACAGGGAGAGCCAATACTGAAATATAAGTGAGGGGGAGGTAAGTATAGTTTTTTTTTTAATTGAACAAGTACTTTCACAGGCATCTTGAGCTTCCTCTCTCTCTTACAGCTTCAAATACAGTAGGTGGGTCTCCCCTCACTGAAGACTGGTGACATCATCATTCTGTGCGAGCAGTGGAAGGGAGAGAATGTCACAACTCTGCAGACCTACTGCAGTGGTCATTTCTCATGCCTGCAGAGCTGTCACCTCCCTCCACAAGCTCCATGTAACCAGAACAGCTTCACTGCTGTAAACAGTTATACATACAGCCTGAACTGATTAAACAAATGTGAGAAATGCACTCTGCTTCCCCTCTGTCACCAAGCAGGAGGTAGAGGAGGAGCAGAATGTATAAGCTGTGTTATGTGGGTGGGGAGAGTAAATTTAACAGCTAGAGACAGATCCTTCACATAGAGCTATCACTGGGAGAGGAGCAGAGAGGAAATCAGGCAGCGTTTATTACACAGCTCAGAGGGGAGTGAAAGAATGCAGACACAGATAGCAGCCAGCACAGAAAGCCACTCTCAGTTTCGTTTTCACACAGCTCAGAGGGAAGACTGCAGGCAGCCATCACGGCATGGGGTGGGGGTGTCCCCACACAGGGGGCATGTCCTGACCAGGGTTGAACTAAATATCAGGCAGCCAATCACAGCAAAGGGGGCACGGCCCGACCCCAGGCTTTCAGATATTTTTCAGATATTTATGGTATGCAATATCAAAATGCCATTAATAGAGGATAAAACCCCTTTAAATGTGTCTCCATGACAGGCGTAGTCTGTCATAAGACCAATAAAGTAGCTCAGATTTAGCTCTAGACACAAACAGATTAGCTCATAGCTGTTATACTAAATGATTTAGGTAATACCAACCAATTGCAAAAGTGCTTATTTTTACTGTCCCTATGACTACAGATATGATCTGTATAGCGAGAAAAACCCTTTAACTCATTTGGTAAGCTTTACAGCATAACTGAAAGGAATCTCATTTTTTTACTTATGTAAAATCTTAGTAGTTACTCAGTTAACTATACAAACTGCATTATAAATCAAGTGTAATGGTATAACAATGTATTGCTTGGTTTGGTTATAAATAAAACAATTCAGAAATTTACCAGGGGAGTACCAAGTTTTCTATGATTATTGGCATGACAATTTAGTTATTTCTTTTAATTCTTGAAGACCTTATGGGGCATGGGTATGCATGATGCCAGTGAATTACTGCTTAAATGCTAACTAGCCAAGTATATATGAAACATTACTGGACTAATGAGATTCATTGTAATTGTCCATAATTACTAAATTTGGAATGCAAAAGAACTATTGATGTGCAAGATACGGGCTCGCCAATTTCACTGAAGTAGAGAGAACAATTGTCCAGAGTGTGGTGCTTCAATCACAGCATAACTAATATTATACCCTCTTTATTCAAACCCAGGGCCTTTGTGCCAGTGCCAATAAGCTCTAGAAAAGAATGGCTTACATGTACTTGTGTGTAATCTGCCTAACATTAATATATGAGGGTTTAATGTGTTGGAAATTGGTCTGACTGCAGAGAGTCTACAATTGTACCTCTTATCTCCTTCTCTAGAAAACAATATAAAGAAAATACTCATTTAGGCTGTAATCGGTGTTATGGGGATATGCCACGAGAATTTTTTTTCTTAATGACCACCTTCATTTAGAAAAACTTATCTTGGCAGATTTCAATTTTATGAATGTTGTTGGTTTTGAGGCCTCTTATCTCTATCTAGTTAGATCATACTCAGCTTTGTACCAAATTCAATCTTCACAACTCTTTCCTAGTAGTATAACACCTCTCATCATGTATTACACAGTAAGTTATGTAGGTTTTTTACAGTGTCAAGTTGCTGGTAATAAACGCTGCTGCATATAAATGACTGGATATGACTTTCCAGTTATTGTCCACTAAAATACTTTTCTTCTTCTGACCCTTTTACGTTGTCATGAAGCATTGTGAAGAAATCAAGAGGTTATCATGAATGAATTTAAATTATTATATGAAAAAGAGCAGATAATTTTGAGTGTACCGAAATACTACAGAACCCGTGGCCTTTGAATGATGCAATGTATTTCGATCACAGTTGATCTCCCTGCTCTTTTTTTGTCTCATTGTAACTCTTAACCATTCCAAACAATGTTTTCTTATGAGCCCAAGAATAATAACAATTTGACTTAAATGTATGACAATATCTGAGAAACAACTCGAAAAAGTTTCAGAAAATGTATAAAAAGTCAGTACACAATAGTACTGTGATAATGGATGTCCTCACATGGTACCTACTTGTTTCCATTGCTGCCATCATCCAAGCAATGCCTTTTTGTATGGTGGATCTTTGCTAACATCCAGCCTGACATCCAGTTCTGTATCTACAAATGACAAATGTATTTCTAGATCTACAAAGTAAATTACATGACTACCCACCCGTTATGTATACATTTATTTCATTCTTATTCCTTGTCATAAGAGTAAATGATAGCCAAAAGCATAGCCAAAAACCTCTTTAGCTATCAGTGACGTAAAATGTTGAGTCAAACCGTGTATGGTCATTAAGAAATTGTGTTTATGCAGTAGAGTAGACACAAAAAAGTTCTGAAAACATTTACACCCTGAAATACCCCTCTCAACAAGGGGGCATCCTCTATGTCTTGAGGAAAGAAAGTTTCTACATAAACATAGAAAGGGATTCTTTACTGTAAGAGCAGTGAGACTGTGGAACTCTCTGCCAGAGGAACTTGATTTGTCATGGTGAATTCACTAACAAAGTTCAAAAAGGGTCTGGATGCATTTCTAGAGTACAATAATACAACAAACTATAGTGACTAGGATTCTGGAGAAGGGTCATAGATCTAGGGATTAATTCTGATTGCTAGATTGGAGTCGGGAAATATTTTTTTTTTCCTAAAATGAGGTCAATTGGCTTCTGCCTCATGGGGGTTTTTGCCTTCCTCTGGATCAACACTTTAGCACAATAGGATAAACCGGATGGACGGCTGTCTTTTTTAGGCCTTTCAAACTATGTAACTATGTAACCCTTCTCCCATTCTCTATTACTCCATTTTCTGATCCAAAGCCTCTTATCTTCATCTAGTTAGATCATACTCAGCTTTGTGCCATTAACAACCTTCACAAATAATAGTTTCCATACTACTAATCCCTTCTCTCGTCTCATCCCTGCTAAGTTCTTCTTCACTACATTAGACATTTTATCACCCCACATTTTTTTTCTTTCTACCTTTCTGTCATTTTGTTTATGTTTTCTTTGATCTTTGATCTCACATGTTCTCAACAGTGGATTCATCCCTCATTCTCACCCTCCATGTTTCAATATGTAAATTAATCTGGCGGAGCTGCTGACAGGTAATTTCTCCCTCCACCTCACCTGTCAATACCCTTCTACTTGTACTGATGACAATTGCAAACCATATTCTCTGGCATTACTTTCCTTAACTGCTTTATTACTGTGTAATTCTCAAAATGGCAAAAGTAAAATGCACCTGTTTACTTAGCAAATTATGTTTTTATTTCTGACACTTTCAGTTTGCTGAAAAAATAAATAATATATAATAATAAAAATACATTTAAAAAATGGATTTGTACTGAACAGTCAGTTTTATCTTTAACTGTTGTATGCTGCATTGTCAGATACACAGATAGATAAATAGACAGATAAATGGTAGATAGATAGATAGATAGATAGATAGATAGATAGAGACAGACAGACAGATAGATAGATAGATAGATAGACAGGCAGAAAGACAGATAGTTTCCACATTAATCAATTCTTGGCCAGACTGATTGTCAACAGGCATCCACAGTCTTTATTTCTCTGGGCAACATCAGTCACGTGTTTCTATGCATATATGCTAGAACTTTTGCTGTGTATAGTTACGAAAAATATTTGTAAAATAAGGGTATGTTCACACAGTGTTTTTGGATCCGTGTTGGATCCGAAAAGCACATCCAAAAGCGCAGGGTCTTTTGTATCTAAAACAGATTCAACACGTACCGTGTTTGGATGCGTGTTGGATGCAGCAGGATCGCACCCTATCATTTTAAATAGGGTTCCTGCTGCGTCTTTTGGACCAAGAATTGACATGTCATTTCTTGGAACACATCCGAAAGACACAGTGAGACACACATCAGAGATCACTTGTGCGAATGCTGATGCCTGCCTCTTATTAAAAATGTAAAAGCACATTGCTATTTGTTAGCTGTGTGTTCGGGTCCGTTTGGGGACTGACAGACGGATCCAAACACGCAGTTAAAAAGCTTATATTACACGGACGAAAAGACGCCGTGTGAACATACCCTTAGTGACTTACTTTGGTCTGAGATTGCATACAAGTACAACTAATATGTCTAAGGAATAGGCATTATTTGAAATTTTGCTTTTGCAAAAAAATGTGTTAGATTTTTGTGTAACAGACAATACTGCATGGGTATTTGCAAAACATGTAAATAGTATATTTGTGAATATTATGTTCCAATGTATGAGGTAAGACCGCAGTGAGATAAAATTATGCCCAAATATGTCTAAATCACGTGCATGTACATTTTGGGCCACATGTATGAAAACTGTCTAGGTCTAAAATTCACTTTGTTGCCCATAACATCCAATCAGAGCGCCCCTCTCATTTTCCAGAGCACTATATGAAATGAAAGGGGAGCTCTGCTTGGTTGCTATTTGCAACAAAGTGAGTTTTAGACCTAGACAGTTTTCATACATGTGGCCCTTTATGTCTGTTTACGGATTAAAGAAGATGAAATAAAAACTTGGTTAAGGAATTAAAGGATGCTGAAATTTTTTCTTCTTTTTTTGCAATTATACAATTATTAGTATAATATTCTAATACAAATATCTACAAAATGATTGCTTGTGGTAATGAATGTCGGTTTGGTGCATAACGTGGTGCTTACTCAAGCTGAAAATTAATTGTCAAGGTTCTCCTTCATGTATCAGAATAAAATGTTAGATAAATCATTTTCCAGTATTTTTTTCATAAAACATACATAGATATATAATGATTACGTTGGCTCAATATTTTTGTGACTGTTTGTAGCAGTGAATGGAGTATTAGGGTTCATGCACACGGGCACAGAACCTGTATGTCTCCTTGATACAGAGTCTCCTTACACTGCCAAAATTAGAGTAATTACAGTTCTTAAGTGTAGCAACTTCAAGTGACTGACCACAATATCTTTTTTATCCTTAAAAATTTTGTTTGCCACCAAATTATTGTTGAATAAAGCATTTTTTAGTCTACTATGATTAATCTCTTTCGCCCTTTTAAATTATATAAACTTTTTAGCTATTACTAAACAAATACTCAAATAATCATTATATTTATCATTTTCAATTACTCCTATTCTTTAAGAGTAAATTCATAGTTTTGTTCATTCCTTCCTAATGATATATGATTTCATGGGTAGTCATTACTCAATTCTTGGCCTAAAATAACGAGCCAGTTACCAACTTGGCATAAATTGCTAACAAATTTAGCCCAGAATGTTCCAAATACCTCAACAAAAGGCTTCAGCTTAGAGGGCATTTTGTGTGTCAAGAAGCATTGTGTTGTTCAGAAAGTCTAAACTAAAATGAATGACCCTGCAAAAAAGATGCTGGGCTACTTGAAATTTATAGTAAAAAGTGCTGATTTAAATCCCACATCGTGTGTCATCCAGGACTAAGAGATCAACAATCCAACTATTATCATGACATAGTAGCACAAAAGAAGCTGGAGAAGACTTATGGCTAAAATATTATACTCTAGTGACTTCAATATATGGTCCTGGCACAAGCTCAACTTTTGGGAACCTGTCTCTAAGAAATATTTGCAGATTAGCAAATATGTGAGTATTTGTAAGAGTTCATGTTTCTAATGATATCTGATTATATTTCTAGTACTCTGCCATATCTATGCGCATTTTGTCCTTTGGGTCATAGTTTTGGTTGCGGGAAAAAATTGTGCATGCTTTGCAAACCTAGGCATTGACTTAAGATCATTTAAAGATATATTTGTTGTACTCTATAGTCACATAAATACAGCACCTGGCAAGACTGTATATTATCTAATGCACGGTGGTATTTGCTACAAGGATGTAAGATAATGGAGGTACATTACCTAAAGGAACACTATACATAGAAATATATATCTCAGTGCTGCAAAAATATCCCAGTACTTTCTCCCTTAATCTTCTACTTTTCAGCCTATTTTGTCTTACATTAAAGCTAAAACTAAGAAACATGTAAAAAAAAAAAAAAAAACATCTACATGTTCAAGGAGTTCAGCCATGTCCCCCTCATCTTCCTCATTGTACTGTGTATGGCTGCGAAGCTGCCCAAAGACAATGATTTGTATTGGCCAGAGTAAATGTATAAACAATCTGAGCAGCAACATACCAGACTAATGGTGCGTCCCCACGGCAAGGGACAAATACTGGTCGGTTTATCCGACCGGTATTTGCACTGTTTTGCGGCCGTCCCCACGGCCGCGGGGGGTGCGGCTTTTCTCTGCAATGTGCGGAGAGGAGCCCTCCCCCTTCACATTCACTTGCACATTTTCCGTCCGAAAACTAGACAGAAGAATATGCAAGTACAATGTATTTCGGGCGGCCCGCGGGCGGAAAACCGTGCAGTATGGACTGCTGCACGTGTTTTCCATAAATCCCCATTGTACTCATTTTCATCTGGTTTTTCAGATGGTCTGCAAAACCGCAAACCGTCTAAAAAAACGGCCGAAAACCCGTGCCGTGGGGACATGCCCTAAGGGTATGTTTACATGGCTCAACTGCAGAGCTGAAAATGTGTGCCGAATCTATGTTGAATTCATGCCTAAAATCCACGTCAGAAAGTGTGGATTTTGGATGTGGATTTGGCGCTGGATTTTCAGAGGCAGATTCTCAGTCTCTCATATACTATGTGAGCTGAGCATTCAGCGCAGAATCTGTCTCAAGAATTGGCATGTTAAAAGAAATCAGCGGTGAGGAAATCAGTGTTGTGTGCACAGCAATGTGGATTTTCTTGTCCACACGAAGAATATTTCATTTCAGAATCCAAATACTTGTTTAAAACCGAAAGTTAAACCATCTCCATTGACCTCAATAAAAAATACTTTTCGTTCACACAACGCATATTTTCAGTTTTTTTAGAGTAAAAAAAAATTCTTCCATCAGATTCCACATCAAAAATCGCGTCCAAAACATTTGTATATCAGATCTGCTTCCAAAACCCCATATGGATGAGTAGGACTCATTTTCTGACTAATCAGACAGAGCAGAAAACCCTAAAATCCACATGAAATACTTGTTGTAAATAGTAGAATCCATCGAGAAAATTTTTCTCGTCATATTGATGTACCCATAGATGGATTACAGTCAGATTTGGATGATAATTCTGAGCTCGCAAATGTACAGAAACAGTTGAGGAAAAAAAAAAACAGAGTGGACTTGCCAATATTGGCAAATGATTAGGCAAATTTGGCTGATCATGCCATACACATGCCATACACTTCTAACTTCTAACCACAGAAGGAAAATATCCAAGTTGATGGATCACATTTTTGGCAGACAATACTCTGCCTCTGGTCATAAGAAACAATTGCTTACATGTCATTTTTATGTTGGTCAACTATTATTTGTGTATCTTAAAAGGATTCTACACTATGAACAATGCCTACAAGAATCCCTTTTTAAAAAGCTGAACACTTGGGGCGACATGTATGAAAGGGTTTTTCACCCTTTTTCTGGCGTACATTGCACCTAACTGAGCTGGCTACGATGTCTAATGCGCCTAACGTATGTGTTAGGCGCATTGTTCATAAGACTCAACACTTTGTAATGCGCCTAACATGAAGGGGTGTTCTGGGGGCGTCGCACCACATTTGTAAGATTAGACACATATATGATTGTGGTTCGGCAAAACTAGGCGCATTACTGCTCTGACAGGCAGACCTATCTCAATGTGGTCTGCCTGAGCCTGAGGAGTCGAAGTGGAGCTGGAATTGCTGTAAGGGGCAAAAATGTCCAATATTTCTCAACTTACACCAGTACATTAATAGAAGTAATTTATTATAATTATCAAACTGTATAAAATTTAATTATTTAAATTTAATGAAAAATGTAATCATATAAATTAATATAAAAATATATAATATCCCCAGAATATAGAAATATCTCATATAAAATTGTAGGTAAAATTCTTAGAATCTTAAACTAATTTGACATTAAATAACCCACTGATTATGTTGTTCAAATTTTACATTTTTATTGTTACAATATTAAATTTGAAATTTATTTTTGCTGCTCTCACCCTTTATTCTACATACAGCTAGAACACCACAGGTAGTGCTGGGACCTGTGGTCCTCCATGCAGGATCAGTACCATAGTTTCTAGTCACTGACATGCTATTCTAATGATTTTTCTCTTATTTCCATTACTTATGCGCCTAAGTTCCGCAATGCGCCTAACACATAGACGAGGCGCGTCGAACTTTACACACCATTTATGAATGCACAAAAAATACTTTCATACATCAGGCGCATTATACACTGAAAATAAGACTCCACTATTCAGTTCGACACGCCTTCCTTCATACATGTCGTCCTTGGTGTGTCTCTTTTGAGATCCCAAGCAATCTGTAGGAAAAACTGATCAGTAGGGGGACATGTTTGAAAACTCTCTAGGTCTAAGACTTTCTTTCTTGCCCATAGCAACCAATCAGAGCTCCCCTTTATTCATATATTGTTCTGAATAAATGAAAAGGGAGTTCTGATTGGTTGCTATGGGCAACAAAGAAAGTCTTAGACAGTTTTCATACATGGGGCCCTTTAGTGTTTAATTTTCTTACAGCACCACCACAGGGGTAATAAAACATTACACAGACATCAATGAGATGTCTGTATAATGTAGAACAGGACAAGTGAGAGATGATTTTTGTAATTGCTCTCACTCTGGTAAATAGATAAGGAACCTAAACAGGAAACCCCATTCTATTAATTTAGTTTTCTAAACTGAACAACCCCTTTAAGGCACCTGCCTGAAGCAGGAACCTCCCTCCTCTACTCTGTCTGCAGTAGGACCAATAGATAATTTAATTTCCAACCTTTGCCTGAGCTTCATCCCCGCCAAAAAATTAACCAATTAGCAGGAAACTTACCCCTAAGTTCATGGCAGGATTTCTATAAGACTTTTTGTTTTGGGAACAGGCATAAAATTATGCTGAATGAAAAACTGTGAGAATGTTTACCATTCATTTTCAGGTTTAGTGTGTCAGAACTGCACTACTGGCCCTTTAAGAATTTTGTTGCAGCCTCAGTCAGGTTGCGGTTTGGTGCTTGATGGGTTAAGCACTTGAGCCAATCCCTGGCTGGGCGGGGTATTTAAACCTCTTCCTGTCGGCCTGGCCCTGCTGGTGATTACTTCTTGTATCCTAGCTGTTTGGTTTTGCTTTGCTGTTTTGCTGGTTCTCTGGATTTTGGCCTGTCTTCTGGTTACTCTCTCGTTTTATCCTTCGGTACTGCGCATACTTCTGGCTTGACCTCGGCCTGTCTGACTATTCTCTATTTGTTGTTTGTTTGTGTTTGTATCCCGTTTTTCTTCTGTTTATCTTCTGTTTGTCAGCCGTTTATTAGAGTATATTTTAGGAAAATGTTCAAGTGCAGGGTCGCCCTTCTCAGGTAGTTGCTAGAGATGAGTGAGCAGTAAAAAGTTTTAGTTAGATTAGAACCTCGAACTTTAGTGTGTTCAGTTTGAGGTTCTATCCCAACTAGAACTTGAACTCGAACCCTATTAAAGTCAATGGGAGAAGATGTCCTAGTTAATTTTTATACCTGTACAGGTGAGGAGACGCTGGAATTACCATCCACAACAATAAACTGGATACGTGAAACAACTTGGTGAAGAAAATTTGGCTCTAAGAATGACATAAAAAAATTGAGAGGCTAAAATACTTCATTCCTTTCAATGGCTAACTGAAAAGATGAGGACAGCTTGCAAGCCGGGGCGTAGCGATTGTAGGTGCAGCGGTAGCAGCTGCTATGGGGCCCAAAAGCTCCTTTGACACATAGGAGATTTGGAGACGACGTGTTATACAATTACTGAACCCCCAAAACTTTAAAAACTGAACTTTTAGGCACAAAGTATGATTTAGCAAATCCAAGCACTCTATATAATATATCCATGCATATGAGAGTTAGGCGTTATGTGAGCCTGCAAATGTGGACAAATAACAGCTTCTGTGTGTGGGAAAGATGCAGCCAGCAATACCAAACTCCCTAACTATTGATGACTAGGGAGAGGAAAATGCTAACTAATTAAGAGCACTTTGTACGTGACAGAGAGTGAGCTGAAAATGGCGTTCACAAGGCAATACAGTGAAATATATGTAACATGGTCATATGATTTTAGCAGCCCTACACCACAGGGATTACGTTTTTTGACACGTCTCTGTCCCCTGCACTGATTGTATGGCCGCTGAAAGTGCAGAAAGCCGCTGAAAACGAAACTGAAAATGGCGTCTCAAACTAGAACTAGACCTTTATTCGAACGAACAGTAAAATGTTCGGTTCGAGTTCTAAAAATTCAAGAAGTTCTACTAGAACTTAACTTTTCTAGAACAGTTCAATCAACACTAGTCGGTGCTCTGCGTAGGTAGGGCAAGTCAAGACGAGAATTGATAATCTCTAGATATAACAAATTTGACCTTGGTACATAGCATCATCCAGGCCTTGGTGCAATAAACTTTAACTTGAGAGTGTTAATGAGTTGGGCTGTATTAAGTGTCAGTGTTAAAGTTTGCTGCATTTTGGTCGGTAGTATGCTAAATGTCAAATTAAATTTAGCAAAAAAAGACTCAGAAACAGACCAGCAGCATTCTGCAAAAGCCAGAATACTGATAAACACTGAATTATATGAATTATTTCAAATTAAAATACTGCTTAATCTAGTATACATGAAAATCTAAGGCTCTTAGAGCACATTTCGTTTAAATTGTGAGTGCCCATCCACCAATGGCAAAGTGGCCCCAGTTTAGATGGGAACCTACTTTTCAAGGCATGAGGGTCCCATCTATACTCTGTTCAGATTAAAACCAGCTTGACTGGATGTCTAGAATGTGGCTTCTACCTCGTAATATAACCAAAGAAAGACAAATAGCCGCACTTCCAAAAATGTTACATAAATTGCACAGGTGCACACTGTTATGGCTGCAATGCAGTGCAAACATACAGTATCAAACCAACAGCATGCCACAGACACCGAGAGATAGAAACACTGAATATATTAATTATTTCAAACTGCATTACTGCTACATCTAGTATATATAAAAATCTGAGGTTCTAAGGGCCACATGTATGAAAACTGTCTTGGTCTAAGACTTTCCTTGTTGCCCATAGCAACCTATTACAGTTCCTCTATCATTTCATAAAGTGCTCTGAAAAAATGAAAGGGGAACTGTGATAGTTTGCTATGGGCAACAAAGAAAGCCTTAAACCTAGACAGTTTTCATACATATCCTCCTAAGTGCACATTTCCTCACTAAGGGCCACATGTATAAAAACTGTCTAGGTCTAAAACTCTCTTTGTTGCCCATTGCAACCAATCAGAGCACCCATCTCATTTTTCCAGAACACTATATGAAATTAACCCCTTAAGCCCCAGGCGTGAAAAGTAGTTAATGACTAGAACATTTTTTTAGTTTTTGCCTCCTCGCGTTTCAACAATTGTAACTTTTTTATTTTTTCAACGACGCAGTTGTATGAGGCCTCGTTTTATTTGAGACAAGTTGTACTTTATTGGGATAGTTTAAGTTCACTTATAAATAATTGCAGAATTTTTTTTTTTTTTTTTTTTTTATTTTTTTTTTTTTTTACACCATTCACATTTCACACTTAATAACTTGTTAGATTAATTCTACAGGTTATTGCAGTTGTGTGGATGCCTAATACGTGTAGTTTTTTTTGTATGTGTAATATATGCACAATTATTTTTATTAAATATTTATTTTTATTTTATTATTTATTTTTTTATTCTTTTTTTTACACTTTTTATGTTTTTTTTTTTTTTTTTTTTACTTTTTTTTTAATCCCATGAAGGGAGAACTGTGTTACATTTTTTTTTTTAACACTTAGTAATGTATTAGCATATTCATATATGCTAATACATTATAATCTGTGTCAGTCTGACACAGGCAGTGATCAGGACAGCACACAATGTGCCCTAGTCACTGGCTTCATACACAGACAGCTATGGGGCCACTCTAGGTCCCCAGGGCTGACTGTGCAGCCGTTCCCCGGGCTCTGTCTGGTCACCGGATGTTCCGATCACCCGACAGAGCAGGGGAACCCTTTGATTGCGCTGCGTTAACGCACCACCACAATCAAAGGGTTAAAGCACCGGGTTGCGGAGGTTTTCTCCGCTCCCCGATTAAATGCACCGGGTTCGGGGTTTTACCGTCCCGATCTCGCAGGACAGCCTGGGTCGGGGCTGCTGAAACCCCGAAGTCTGCAGCGACGCCAAAACATGTCGCTGTAGATGAACGACCCACACCAGCTGACGTCAAAAGACGGTGCGCGGTCGTTAAGGGGTTAAAGGGGCACTCTGATTGGTTGCTATGGGCAACAAAGAGAGTTTTAGACCTAGACATTTTTCATACATGTAGCCCTAGGTGCCTAAAGTTTCTTTCTCCTGTAGAGATATGAAAACTGGTATAAATAATGTACAATGACTATTATATTTATCCCATTTCATTTCTGCATCCAGTCTATGAGCCATGGGGCTTAAGTTATGACATATGTCTGCACTCACTTGTAAGAATTGAGTGAAACCCCTTTAACCTAGGATTCAATAACACAGAAAGTTTGATTGTCTGGCTTTCGCTTTTAGCACAGAACTGTGGTATAATATGAAATTTCACAAACCAGAAAGAGGCAACTAATACATTCCTTTGGTTAGAAAACAGGTTTTTATAGAAAATTTTGTTGTAACAGTTTATTAAGGGTTATCTTTCTGAAAATTCCCTTCCCAAGTGAGAAGTGTAGACATTTTTGTGAGGTCTGACTGGGGGTCCCGGGGCCTACAAGTGGAGTTGATTATTGGGGTCCATCCTATAGCTACTGTACTTGACTACACATGCTTTTTGCCTCTTTTTCTCTGCTTTTCTCTCCGTAAAGCAGCCCCAGACCTGTCATACACAGGGCCCCACTATGCCCAGGGGCCCACTAGGGTTTTCCATTGCTTCCCTGTGGACCAGACTGACCCTGTTGCTATAGCTGTGCAATAATCCAGAATAAAGTCTGACAGCTATCAAATCCAATTGATTCCAAGTTAAAGGGTTTTTAAATGTACTTTTAAACTACTAGCATAGCAAAACATTAACATTTAAAGTTTTTTTCACTATGCTGTTTCACTGAGTTTTAAAAGTTTTACACTCACTCAATCTCCTTTGGCTGTGGGTGGTTCTACAGCAATGATTAGCATATTCAACCTCTAGAGTGATTACTCTGACAGTGCAGGAGATTGTTATCTCTAACAAGATTACAGATAGAACTATGCTTTTCATTCCTCACATTACTTGTACCTTTTGTTTAGTGAAGTTAATCTTGTTAGATATAATTAGTTTGCTTCAATCCCAATCCTTCAATGGGGTGATGTCACTCCCTGCTCTCAGCTAATCAGGTAACAGAAGTCTGGTATACAGGTAACCATAGAAAGTAAAATCTGTTGACCAATGTATTTAGAAAAAGTCTTTATCTAACTGTCCCTTTAGGTTGAAAGCTAATCTTTGTAGTGAGAAAACCCCTTTAACATCCCTGGCATTTCAGTAAAAAAATGTAGTAATCACAAATACCACCCGGAGCCCTAAGCAAAGGGGGACATGGCTTGGGAGCGGGGACCTATAACTCCTATATTATCTTTAGTTGCTGTCTGTGTAGCTGTATAGATTTAATCAAGGGTGGTTCTGTTGTAAGAAGAAGGAGTTGGTGTAGGCATAGTGTTTTTACTATAAGGAGCACTGAGCAAAGGGGGGCTTGTCTGTGGGAGAAGAACTTTTAGCACCCCCATAGTCCTGTAGCTCCTATCTGTATAGTTGTATACATAAAAACAAGGGTGGTTGTGCTATAAGAGAAAGAAGGTGAATGTACAGGATTTACTATGAGGAGGATGTGGTTTAGAAATAGATATAACTTCCTGTTTTTTTTTTTTTCCTCTTTCTTTCACCAGAAGAATGGAGGAAACATTTCCCTCCCACCCGCCCCTACTTTAATGACTACGCTAAAGCTTGTATTTAGCTGTTACCTGTACAATGATGACGGTATTATTGTATTTGTTTATTTTGCCTCTATCTCTATATCTGGAATCAGAAGCTGTTTTATTATGTTGTTGATGGTTACATGTTAGCATTATCTAAGCCCAATGAAAGGGCAATCCTTCTGCCATGGTTCCCTAGAGGGTTTCTCCACAGGTGGTTAATCCTCTCCTGAGTGCTGTAGGATGGATTTGCTATTTTGGCCTCCTTTTATTGTTTTGTCTAGCCATTTCTAGTTGTCTGAGTTATATGTTCCTGGCATTGAAGTAATTGGACAAAAAAAAATAATAATAATAATAGTAAAAAAAAGAAGAAAATATATTAATAAATAAAACGTGTCATATGTATGATTGCATAATCTAGAAACTGTCACAGCTTTTATGTTGCGGGTCAGGAGTCAGGTGAAAGTTGTCGGCCAAGTTAGGGTGGAGTCATTTCAACTAATAGAGGATGTTAAACATCATGGTGTAAAGAGGCTGAGCTTTGGAAGTGGCCAGCCTTAAAAAATGGTGTAATAGTAATGTCACCCAGAGGCGGGCACGGTGGTTAAGCAGGAGTGAGTCAGTAGGGTCATTGGTGCCCCTGAAATGTACTGGCTCTACCAGCCAGAGTATGCCGCCCCATTACTGCTGTCTGGCCAAGTTCCATATGTCAGACAGTTGGGAATCTCATACAAAAGGTCAAGCACTTTACCGGACTCGTTCTGTAACTATTGTTCTCCTGTTGTCTTAATAAAGCTGGAGCCATTTTACACCAAAGAATAATGTGCATTTTATTTTAGAGTTCAGTTCTGGTGGTTTTAGTTGTATTAGGTGGAGTGAAGCTTCATCCCATATCCAAATCATCAAGCAGATAACTACATTGTATGTTATTAGGAGTGTAAGAAAGGGCACAAAAACAGTATTACTTTTTGTATATAAATTACTTATTTGAATGAAGCGTTAATTTTTAACAAGTTTGTTGAACTATTTTTTAAATACCCTTATGGTTATAAGCCATGACCATGTATAAATCACCTATATTGGGTTTGGGTGCGATTATTATATTCGTACAAAAGTTGAATCGGGGCAAGGATTTTATGGAGATCGAAAATTTTTTCAAGGGATCAGGCGGGAAAATAAGGGTTAAAATCAGTGCATCATCTATTAAGAACGCGCCAATTTTCGGAGGCTTCCAGTCATTTTGTGCGGCCAGCAAATTAATTACAAATATAGCAGATGAGAAGTGTGTGCGACATCATGACTGGGAATGTGTATGGTTAGCGATTGGCTGGAAAAATACCATGACCTCGTTTTTTAACATAGAACAGCCCTTCCTGTACCACCTTATTGTCCCTCTCTTGGTCTCATAGGAATAGGACGTGCGCTATGCCTGTGGGCCGAACAGCTCAGCGAAATTTAGCTATTCAGCACAGGAAACTCTACTATTAGTCTTTAACCTACCAATTATTTAGATTATAGATTTGAAAGAATTAATTTAGGTTAGCTAGAGAATTTTTAAAGCAGCCATCTACCGCTGTAGAAGTCCTAGGGAGGAGCTGTGGGGAGGGGCCCGCGGGCGAAACACAGTGACAAGCTCTATCTATAAAGAACACTGTGGATAAATTCACGCAAGACTTTAGTGTCGACATATTGCAACTCAATATCTTTATTATTAACAGTTTGCGATTGAAAAATTTCCTGGTATATTGGGCACCTGAACTTATATTGGAAGCACGATCATTTCTAGTAATTGCAGGTCTCTTGTTAGGTTGCATAACTCCACTTTTATTATTATCAGTATACAATTTCAGATAGGTGTTCAATTTCAATTTAAACCCATTCCACTCTGTGTTGAAATTTCCACCTTGCAGTGAAAATTACAATCCCTCAATCTTAGAGTCAGGCACAGGTGGTTTGTTGCCCAAAAAAATTCTGTGTATCATAAACGAAAACATAACAGATACGTGTTTTTTGACGACTTTGCGCACCCAGCTTTGTTCATTGACGCAGCATCCACGTAAATCTTAAAACAGCAATTCTATAGTCAACCACAGTTTGAAATGAAAGGTGCAAAAAATACTTTGTATTACTACGAAAACAAAACAGATCCTGTTTTTTGACTATTGGCACCCAGCCTATGTTCATTGACTCAGCTCCACGTAAATCTTAAAACAAGCAATTCTATAGTCACCACAGGTGGAATTGAAGAGGTGCAAAAAAAACCGGTATTTATACGAAAACCTACCAGATATGTGTTTTCGACTTTTGCGCCCCAGCTTTTTTTCATTGACTCAGCATCCACGTAATCTTAAAACACAGCAATTCAAAAGTCACACCACAGGTGAATTGAAAGGTGCCAAAAAATACTGTGTATTATACGAAAACAAAACAGATACGTGTTTTTATTTTTTTTTTTTGACTTTTGCGCACCCAGCTTTGTCAATAGATGCAGCAACCACGTAAATCTAAAAACCAGCAATTCTATAGTCGCCACAGTGAATTGAAAGGTGAAAAAAAACCGTTTATTATAAACGAAACATAACAATACGAGTTATTTTGACTTTTGCGCACCCACTGTGTTCATTGACGGCAGCATCCCACGTAAAATCTTAAAACAGCAATTCAAAGTCACCACAGGTTTGAATTTGAAAGGTGCAAAAAAATACCGGTGGTATATGAACGAAAACATAACATATCACTTGTTTTTTTGCAACTTTGCCCATTCAGATTTGTTGATAGACACCTTGCAGTTAAAAATATGAATCAGCAATTTGGTTTTGATAGAGGGATTTGAGAAAAAGCTGTGATTTGCGTCTTTTAATAAGAGAACTTTCCAAAACTCTGCCATACCTTCTCAAAATTTTTATATTCCCGCCCCCCCCCCCCCGCCCCCCCCCCCCCCCCCCGCCCCCCCCCCCCCCCCCCCCCCTCCCCCCCCCCCCCCCCCCCCCCCCCCGCCCCCCCCCCCCTGAACATGGAGCGAAATGCAGGTTGTAAGCGAGCAAAGAGGGTGTAGCACATGGAGGTAAGGACGAGAAAGGTGCTCCTCCAGGGCTGGCGCCAACACGCTATCGCCAGCGGATCGTCAGTTTTTTTGCCGGAACGTCAGGCCTGTCATCGCTGGGCCAGGCCCTGTGAATCTAAGTAACAACATCGTCCGCCCATCTGTCCTTCAGTGTTAATGCAACCTGCATCTAGCAGTCTTACCCTCCTCATCCACCCAGTCACGGGCCACAAATGGTGTCATCAGCATCAGCAGCATCGTCCAACATAAGCAGCCCAAATGTCAACGTCGTGTACCCACCACTGTGGATAATCATGTCTGAAGAACCTCTTGATGACAAAATGCGGTTGGGGTCATAAGGCAATGTTAAAAAAATCAAGAGGATGATATAGTCCTCTCTGACGCCCATATACTTGATGCCATCAGAGGAGTGAAGAAGCCGGTCCAATCGGCAAAAATCCCGCGTCGCAACGCCTTGCAGTGCCCCTGCTTGTAGCCCGCAGCTTCTGGATGCAGAAATCAGGACGACCAAGTCACCTGTGTTGAATGATGATGAGACCGACATTGCGGAACCCTCCTGGTCTTTTCCCAGAAATTTGCTTGCCTCACGCTTTCAATCAGTGGACAGGAGGAAGAACGATGGGGTAAGAGTCAATACGGGTCCCGCCACAAAAAGGGGAGGGCGGTCGCAGAAGTCCGCTGATATATTCCGCAGCCACGTCAGCCAAACCCCCGCTCCTCCTATCGGCGTTCAAAAAGTCCTGGACTCTCAAGCCTGGGCCTTCTTTGAGCAAGCCTCGTGATTCACCCAGCGATGTCAAATGCCGCCATTGCCATAAACCGTCGCATAAGTAAGGCAAGAACCTAAGTGGTTAACCACCACCAACAATGTCTATCACATTCAGCAGCGAATGGCATGATTGAAATGGAGGGAACACTTGGCCAAAAAAGGCCAGACCAATGCCGGGCCTCCAACCACTGTCAAACAAGACCCCTCTGGTCACCGCCGACCTCCTCCTCCGCGCACCACCAAGCTTCCCTCAGCCTCCCCATGTCACCAGAGTCCATGATCAGCGGCATCAGCCTCCCGCCTTTCAGCCTCCACCGTCGCCCTAGTACCACCAGCACCACCAGAGACCCATCCCTACCCCTTCCTCCTTCCGCCAGTTTGACGACCTGCAACGCCGTACAGCGCCAGTCTAGCAGCCAGCCTTTCTGTCTTTTCAGGTTTGGGCTAGCATAAGAAACACTTTAACCCAAACCATCCCAAACCAAAAGCCTGAATGTCACGGCATATGCCAGCTTTTGGCCTTGGAAATGATTGCCTTTTTCCGTGTCTGGTGGACACAGATGGGTTCCGCCACGTCATTGCCCCGCCTGCCCCCAAATTTACCAGATGCCCGAGCAGGCAATACTTGCCAGAAAAGCCTTCCCTGCCCTGGCCCGCGCCACGTGCATCTACAATTTCAAGCCGCATATGTCTGGCAAAATCCGTGTCCGAAAAGTCCATCTCACCACCGACACATGGACTAGTAAGCACGGCCAAGGCCGCTATAATCTCTGTGACGGCTCCACTGGGTGAGCAGGTGGGATGTCCCTGGGGGTGACGGTGGCACTCGAGCTCGGCGCACTGTCTTCAAAACCGCAGGTGATGGTTGAAGGGCTCTTTCCCCCAAGGTCCACTGGTTGCATCACGTGCCCAGAGACCATCAGAGGCCGTGATGAAATTAATCTGCCTGGAGACCGTCCACCAAAGGTCAGGAGTCTGTGGAGACGGCTCTCCGCAACAAACCATAGCGCTGCTGGTACGAAGAAAACCTTGTCCAGCAAGGTGGTGTTGCGATAATGGGCGAAACCTGCTGCGCCGACCTTAAGATTGGTAGGCTGGAGCACAACTCTTGCCTGGGCACATTTCATGAACCTTGTCGTCCAGAAATTTCTAAAGACTATACCCCGGGACTGGACTGCCTGCTGAAGAAGGCTCGAGGCCCTGAGTTCGCACTTCCGCCATTTCCCGCACCCTGCATCGTCCCGCCTGGCTGCGGTGCAGCAACAGCTCGGCCTCCCCGTCAACCGTCCTCATTGTTGACGTGGCAACACCTGGAAATTCCACCCTCCACATGCCCCAGCGATTGTGGCAGCAGCGCAATGCCATTACGCAGTACAAAAGTGACACATGGCCTGACAAGCAGCGGTCGTACCTCGGGTGTTGAGCCACCGAAGTGGAGGCAGGTGAAAGAGCTCTGAAACCATCCTTTGCCAGTTTGAAGAAGCCACCAAAATGGTCATGCGGACAATGCCCTTGTCAGCATGACATTGTGGTGATTTTTAGTTCTGGAACATCGTTGGGCACTCTGAAACAACAGGGCCCGCCAGCGACGGAGGAGGAGACGGACACAGAGCGGACAGAGCCTTTCTCTCCGTCAAATCCACAAGGCCCGACAGTTTCACAATTTCATCGTCTTCATTAGGCAGTGGTTCGGGGTCCAGAGCTAAATGCAAGGGCGCCTCAGCTCTCAGGTGCATCATCTCAGGCAAGTCAGGCTGTGTTGAAGCTGTGCCGGAGGCAGCGGAGGGAGGAGGAGGGGGTATTCCTAGACACCAGTTTACCGAAGTCCCTGCCTGGAAAGAGGTTGGCCGAATTTGAGGCGAGGAGAAGATGAGGAAGATCAGTTTGCTAAATGCCCCTCGACCCAGAGGCTTGGGAAATCAAGGCTCCATCTCTCACATGAGTGGGTTGGATGCTCCATTCCTCCAACATGAACCTCGCATTAAGGCCATCAAAATGAACAACAGTTACTGGGGGGCCACCCTCCTGGGTCCCGTTACAAAACAAAATCAGCACTTTCCTTTTCCCCCCACCCAAAAGAGAGTAAAATGCAGGAAATGGAACCTTGCTGATTGATCAACTGGAGACATCTGTTGCGTCTGCTTCACGTTCCCCAAATGTCAAAGGTGGAACAACACACGACGTGACAGCATTTAAATGCCAAGTAGGCGTAGCGGCAGCAGCAGGCAAGGTGGCAGAAGCCTAATGGGTGACCTCTGGCAATCTTTTTTACCCCTCACCAACCATGCAATGGGGGACACATCCAACACCAGAGCCCACTTAAGATTGGTGACACATCTGCTCTCAACCCCCGAGTTTTTGTATGGTTCCCGGCCCCAATAGACTTCTGGGTATCCAAAAATGACGAATGGCCCAGCGGCTCGCACGCCATAGAGGTGTTGTCCTGCCCAGCACCAGGTATATCTGGGGGACCTTTTAGCACAGGGAGGGAGTATTTCAGACAAAGCATCCGGCTTTCCACGAAAATTGGATCGTTTTGATTTCTCAAGATAATCAGCATGGACTTGAGTTTGTGGCCCCAAATTTCCGAGGTCACCATTAGTTGCTGGTCTACTTCACATTCCTCTTCAAACGAAAAGGGCCTCTTGGAAAAAATTTTTTTTTAAAAAAGATAAATTTTTTACTTTCAAAATTTTTATTCTCATCCCAAAAATTTATTTTTTGGGTTTTGCTGTGAGAACTTTAAAGACACAAGGTTTCATACAAAACCAAATTCATTTACTCACTTTTATTTAAATTTTTTGCATTTTCAAAAAAGGGGGGTTTTGGGGGGCATGTTCTGTGAATACAGCAATAATCATGGTCCTTTGGAAAAAAATGTGGTTTTAAGTGGCAATTTTTCCCTCACAATTTTTAAATTGGCCCGAGAAGCCCCTATTTTTAATTTTTTTTGGGGCAGTTGCGGAGAAACAGAAAAATGGGCCTTTGGAAAAAAGAAATGTGGGGTTCAAGTGCATTTCTCCTCCCAATTTTTAACATTTGGTGAAAAAGTCATTTTTATAATTTTTTTTGGGCAGCTGCTTTGAAAATGCAGCAAAACTACAGGGGTCCTATTCAAAAAAAATTTTTTCTAAAGACATTTGTTCTTCACAAATTTTCAAAAATGGCTCAAGGGTGATTTGGGCGTCAAAACAGGCATTTAAAAATGGTTTAATGGCAAAAATTGCAAATGACTTTTTTTGGAAGATTTTTTAAAAACTACATCCTGTATGAGCAACCATTGTTTCCCCAAATTAAAAAAAGAGAAACAAAAGTGGGGGGACACCTATTTTAAAAAATTGTTTTCAGAATTAAATACTAAAAACCCTTAAA